>JAQJVL010008056.1:0-21289 GCA_035578905.1 Stictocephala bisonia
GTTATTGTTATCTTAATTGTTGTTTTTCAAAACTGGTTTGTTTATACTTATTTATTATTGTAAAAATGGTGTATACCGTATATAAAAAAAAAAAAATATAAAAAAAATAAAAAAAAATTGACATCATTAAAATTGCTAATGTTTGCCTTAACATAGTTTAAGTAACAGCTAATATATATATATATATACATGCAAGAGTCATAATATCAAATTGTTTAAACGTTGTTCTGCATGAGTCTGACTTGGACAATCCACTTATTATTCTAAGAGCCTTCTTTTGCCAAATAAAGGCCCTTTTAGCTGAACTTTAAATACCCCAAAGGCATATACCATAATTTAAGTGAGTATGAAAAAGACCAAAGTATACAATGACAAGAACTTCCAGATTCACACACTCCTTCAACCTCCTTAAAAGATAAGTAACTCTGGCTCTTTTTTTTACACAGGTGATTCACATGTTCGTCCCAAAAGAGTTTGCTATCTAAATAGATACCAAGCAATTTTACAGGTTTAAATAGGTCATTGTCTACATCTAATAAATGGGTTTTTAAAGTAAATATTATTTGTTCAGTCTTAGTATCATTTATTGATAAATCATTAACAGAAAACCAGTGTTTTCCTTGTTCAAACGAGCTTTTAAGTTGACATTTTACATCTAATATATCTAAACCAGAGTTACTAATGGTTGTATCCAGGGACGTAGCTAGAGTATATGGCGCCCTTGGCGAATTGTACTGACCGCCCCCCCCCCCCCCCCCCCGAAGAAGGGCGTCCGTAAATTTTTTGTAATTTTAGCTACATAATGCTAAGTTTTGCTTGCTTTTCGCAAGTTTTATTCAAATATTTCATGGTAACAAACAACGATTTAAGCCTTAAAAAGTCTTTACTTACGAAAAGATAGAGATAGCTATCTGTGGCATTATCTCCATTGTGATGTACCTATAATAACATGTATAGTTTGAACTAGTACGACAGTGATTAATCATTTTTAACGTGTTGGCAGTTGGCAATTATACCGTAGAGCAGCGTCGAAACCGACCCTTAAGGATGACCTGTAGGTATATTAAAATCAATAACAACACCAAAATTAATAAGTGCTTCATAAGTAATTCAATCATAAATAATATAATAAATAATAGACAATTGTGGACAAAAAATTAAAATATCAATAGCAGTGTTTATTAGTAATGTATTGACACTTACGCACAAAATGTAACTAAAAACTTATTTTCCTAGCTTTGATTGATGCAAATTCTGAAATTACATCATCAAAGTTTAGTTTGGAAGCAGCTTCATACTTTATTGAAAGAATCGCCAAACTTGTGAGGCGTGTTTGGCCTGTTCGTGAACGGAGGTAGTTCTTGATAAGCTTCAATTTACTAAAGCTACGTTCACAGGTTGCAACGCTCACTGGCATGGTGAGAAATATCCTCAAACTTATCTCGATATTTGGATACGCATCTTGTACTTGATAAGCATGTATAGCATTTAGAATATCTAAATGTGAAGCTGATTCAATGTCCTCAATGAACTCTATCATCTGAAATTTGAAGATGCCGATTTCTTTCAACAGTTCGTAACTATCCACATCTTGATTGTACTTTAGGCCAAAGTCTTTTGCACAATTCTCTAATGTAGCTAAAGACCAGTTTTTCAATGAGGAACCTGCCAGAAACTGAAAGTTGTTGGCAACTTCCTCAAATGCTTTAGACCTGGTCGTCATTTCAGCAGTCAGTCAGTCATACACAAAAAAACATTTCCGTTGAAAATCTTTTTCGCAGAAATGAAATACCCTTCGTCTTTTGTCTTTTCTCAATCCAAAGTCTTTTTAAGTTTAATACGTTTTTCATGGAAGCTACAGTCAACGTCAATTTCTTCACAAGTCTTTACAGCTTTGGCTATGATGTCTTCTATCCTCTATTTATGCCTTTTTTAGAATTTCTTGGTTAAAGCGCTTAAGCTTTTGGATGCAGCGTATGGAGATGTGTCTTTCCTTTACAACAATTTGTTTGTGCAGTCCACAGAAACCAATATTCCAGACCACAAATGGAGAAGACAGACAAATTTGAAGTCAATATTCTTGATAATACTTGATGCTCCTAATGTAGTTTCTTTGTTCCATTCTTCATTGTTCGTCATCCCTTTTAAAGCAGTGTATAAGTCTGTAATATTCTTTTCCACAGATGTTATTGCCTGCCTTTTCGATGACCACCGAGTGTCGGAGTGCCCTTTCACAGTTGTGTCCAAATATAGTTTTACAAACTCCCATCGAAGTGTCGAGCCGCTTAAAAAACAAAATATGTTTTGAATTATCCCAAAGAAAGTTATCATCATTGGAGACACTTCTGCTGCATGCCCACCAACCAAATTTAAGCTGTGTACTGCACAGGGTACAAACTTGGCCAGTCAATTTATACGACTGATGTGAGCCTGCACGCCATTGTAAATGCCGACCATGTTAGAGCCGTTGTTGAATCCTTGTCCTCGGCAGTCTTTGATGTCCAACCAATCTTGGAGAGTATTTCGTTAGACATTCCTTCGCCAGTCTTTTTGTGGCTAACTAGAAAATCGACAAAACTTTCGACAATCTTACAATCTCCATTAGAAATCTCAAAGAATCTTAAAATCTGGCTCATTTGTTCTGTGTGTGACACGTCAGGGGTACAATCAAAAAGAAAAGAAAAATACTTGGCTGCTTTCACTTTACCTAAAATATGAGAACGCACTCTGTTCCCTAAAATATTGACGAGTTCATTCTGAATAGTTGGTGAAAAGTAGCTGGTCACGTTTTTATTAGGTCTGACGTAAGATATGTGCTGTCTAAGCAATGGATGTGATAGTGGCTAATAAACTCTAATGTGCTTAAAAACACGCCACAGTTTTGATCACCAATAAAATCAGATCCCCTTAGCGGTAGGTTGTTTTTGGCGCAGAACATTACGACATCAACAACTATTGTCAATATCTGACGCACTTTTCCTTTTCAGTTGTCAGTTGTTTTTGCAAATCCGCATCTAAACAGGCATTTTTTTAGCCTTACCTCTTTCAATTCCACATAGCACTTTCTGTGTGTTTCAGTGTTTTCATGCAGTTGGATGTGAAGATTTAGACGTTTCCAATCACTGAATCCTATATTAGTATCAGCAAACCCAGGCGCAGAATTATTCTTTTTTTCAAACAAAATGCAGGGAAAACAAAAAACAGCATTTTTGGATTCACTGTACAACATCCATTGCCTTTTGACACGCTCTCCATTTGAAAGTTCTTTGAAAAACCATTTTTTCTCAAATGTCTAGCATAATCGGATACAAGGAAATTGAAGTTGTCAAAATACAACGTCTACTGTTTGTGGACCACGTTCTACGAGCTTAGTTCGAACTGAATCAGTGATAATTCAATGCCACTTGCAGGGATCGTCATATGTAATTTCCGGAACTTTACTCACTTCCACCAAATTTATAAGGCAGTTCATATCATCTTCCTGAAGACAAACTTCTTCTTTTTAAGAGGCTATTTATTCTACGGCTCCCATTTCACAGCTGACAACATTATCAGAATGGCTTCTTTCTTCCGTGACACCTTCCTCACTCACCAAAACTTCTGTTGTGCTGGTGATATTGATTTCATATACGCTATCGCTATCTCTCTCTTGTTTTGGGTAAGTTTGATGTGGTCCAGGATCCCCTTGACTTAACCATCTCCCCAAACTCATAGCAAGTTTCTTTCCTGCCTCGTTCCGTGCTTCACGAGCTTTTTTAAAGGCCTAACGGGGTTTTCGGTCCCATTCTAGAAAAAAATACCTATTATAACACTAAACAACACTCCCAAAATGTCACACTACTATTATGCGTGTGTGGCAATCTTAATCTCACTACTTAAAATGCAACTGGCACTTCAGCATTAACCTTTTTACTAAATATTTCTTAATTCTCAAAATCTTAAACTAGTTATGTCTTGTGTACCACCACCAATACAGCAGAAATACTGTACAAACAACACTGTTACCGTACGGGTGCATTTGAATTGGGTTGCAGACTACTACTGAGTTGCAATTAGCAGACGGCCAGTCGGGAGCGCTGCCAACTGTAACAAACAATTCAACCGAAAATTCCACGTTCGTTACGAAGTGGTTAGGCGAAAATCTTACGAACGCACAGAAAAAACTACAAATTAGAAATTAATGAGCCATTTAATCAATATTGTTAGTTAATTCACTTCGTTAATGATTTTTGCATGCAACTTGGTGTGAACGAGGTTATTTTTACTCTTATACTATTTTTTTTGTTTTACTTGCATTTTTTAACAAGGTAAATTTTGCGCCCCTATGTATTCTGCGCCCTTGGCGGGGGCCCCTACCGCCAATGCCTAGCTACGTCCCTGGTTGTATCATCTGCATAGAGGACAGAGAAAGATGAAACATTATAACCAAAATCATTAATAAATACCAAAAAAAGAAAGAAGAAGAATGTAAGTATATTTGGTTCTTAAGATCACAACAACGAGCTCCATTCCAAAACAACTGTCAATAATAAAACACAAAACATATGGTATTATTAAATACTTCAGTATCATGTTAGTGGCTAGCACCACATCCTCCCCTCATAATTTACAACACCACATCTCTCCCTCATAAATCAAGACGCCTAGGTTTCCTCACAAATTGACGAACAGGTCGGTTTAGAGTATGAATTGAAGTGGAAGTTGTCGTGGGATGGCACTCCTTTAAGGTTTCTGGAAGGACAGTCAGATGGTATTTATTTCTCCTTAGACAGCTTCCATTTTCTGTTTTTACTATGTTTCACCATATCACCATTGCAATTAAGATCTCTAATAAATACCTTTTGTCCTTGGAGAAGATCTTTAGTTTCTGTATGAACTCCATGTCTTCTATTAAAGTAAAATTTCTGTTTATCCTTGTCTACCTTTTAATATTGGATCACTTTTTTACTATCAGGAAGCCTGGGTAAATGATTCGTATGAGAAACAGGCACAGTTGTCCTTAATATCCGTCCCATAAGAAGTTCTGCTGGAGAGTAATCATTCCTAAGAGGTGTAGAATTGTATGAAAGAACTCCCAACTTCCAGTCATTACACTTCGAAATCAATTGTTTTGCGGTGTGAACTGCAGATTCCGCCTGACCATTCGATTGTGGAAAACGTGTGTTACTGACTGGAATGGAAATCGATTGTGGGGGTGGTGGTTCAGTTGTATATGAACTGAAACCCCCATCTGTGAGCAAAGTCCTTGGATTCTGAACAGTCAAATTGTGTGTGTGCCATTGTGACAGACACTCGCCATAACAGATATCACAGCAGCAGAAGATGAACTTTTCATCATAAAAATCTCAAGAAACCTGGAAAAGTAATCTTGAATAACCAAGTACTTTGATTTGCCAACTTGACAAAAATCACATCCAACTATTTCCCACGGCCGCTCTGGAAACGATGTCAGAAGGAGAGGATCCTTTTTAGGGATTCGGTGTACTGCCCAAACATAAAAATCTAAACCCTTCTTTTCAATGTCCCCACTAATTGTTGGCCACCATATAGTTCCTTTCGCTAATTGTCAACATTTAGTAATTCCTAGGTAACCAGAATGTATCATGTCCAAAATAAGTGGTCAAAGTACACGAGGAATAACAATTCTATTTTCCATCAACAAAACTCCATCCATATAAGTCAAAGCATCCCTGAGTTTGTAGTATATATTAGAGGATGGATTTTTCTCTTTATGTTCTTGACCTTTCCATCCAGATGTCACTTCCCTGATGACATTTTGAAGCTCAATGTCTTTAGAAGTGTACTCTTTCATTTCAGCCATTATGACGTCTGAAACTGAAAAATGTTCCTGGTGAAAGTTGACTCACATCTTTAAAAATTTTGCACAGCTCCTCATCCCTTTCAACATTGGCTAAATCTTTTACTCTAGTCAAAAAGTCAGGATTAATGAATGTTTTACATGCAACATGGGATATGGAAAAGTCGTAAGCAAGCAAATGTAAATGAAACCTTAGCAAACGTGGAGAGAGATCATGTAGAGATTTCTGACCTAAGATTGATGGTAAAGGTTTCTGGTCTATCAAGGTATAGAACCTCGACCCCTTAAAATACATGTCCAACCTTTCACAAGCCTAGGAAATGGCCAAAGCTTCCTTTTCAATTTGGGCGTAGCCTACTTCAGCTGATAATAAGGACCTAGATATATAACAAACGGGACGAAATGATTCAGTATTACTACAGCGGCCCATCTAAATTCCAGTAGTGAATTTAGTAGTTGGTTTAGGAGAATTAAAAGAAAGCAGTGACAGAGAGCTAATAGCTGGTGTAACCAATATGGGTTGTTTGAGGTCTTTGATGACATATATGTCTTCTTTGCAAAATAGATCTTCAAGTTGTAAGGTTGTCAAAAATGAGCCAAGACATAATAACTGAGATCTCCATGCATGTTCAATTATCCCCGAAAATTGATTCAATTAAACACTTTCTGGTGTGCAAGATTATCAGCCCCAGTATCAACTTTAAAATTCAGTGGTTGTCCAGAACAGTTACTTCTACCATCAGTGGATGAATAAAAACTCTCTACTAACTTGAAGGACCTGACATTTAACTGTTTCTAAAAAACCGGGTTCTGCATTATTTTTTGGTTCATGACCCAGTTCTAAAAGTATTTTACTTTGTTTGTTTCTTTTCTTTTTGCAACATGACTCAAAATGCCCAGTAATCTTACAACAGTTACATTTTGCATTTTTTGCCTTACATTCATTGAATCTATGATAAGTCTCACCGCCACATCTGTAACAAATGAACAGTTTAGTGTTGCTTTCATGAATTTCAAAGTGATTTGATTTGGTTACAGAAAGCGTATCAATTTGGGTATATATTTATTGAAAGGAATTCCGGTGGGATCTAGAAGATACAAATTACTGTAACCGAATAAATTAGTGCTACAAGGTATTATAAGATATTTATTAAAAATTGATTCCTGAGCCTACACTGTGTATAATCAAAAAGAAATTGGAAATTATGGAAAATACTTATTCTAGACTTGTCTGATGGTATGGTCGGCCTTTGTGGTCGAAGCGTGTGTAGGGAAAGCCCCGACACAACAGGTAGGGCAGGACTTGTCGGCCTGTATGTAGGTCACTTAACTTGACTAGTTTTTGAGTTATGGCAAACAAATATATTTAGGAATCAAACTGGTAATTTTCAAAGTTTTGATTTTTTAAGTGTTTAATATGGGGGAAAGTTTGTGCCAATTCTTTGGAACCCTTTATTTGTATTATGTTTAGGGGTGTCAATCCCGGAATCCTGGGATCCCAAATCCAGGGATCCCAACCGATTTTTGGTAGATACTAATACCAGGATTTTCCGTTTTCAATCCCGGGATCAACGGGATTGCAAAGTACGTGTATTTTTAATTTTAAGTATATAATAAAAATAAATTACCACAGTAACATTGAAATATTTGAACCGATTTTTACAGTAATTAATTTGTAGTTAGTTGGTTAAAATACATATTAGTTATTTACATAGTAAAATTGTTTACAATTAATTATTAGTTAATCATCTTTACATCTCACTATAATTTGGTTTGTGTGTGTTGTTTTGCTGCGGTGTTTGTGTTGGCCACCAGTCGCATGGTCCTGCAGAATAATGCGTACAATCACAATATTGCAATACTTCCCTGAAATACACTTGCACTCACGTACACAAAGGAGTATGGATATTTATTTCCTTCCCACACCCATATTATAACAGGAAATCTGTTTCCTGTTTATCTTAGCTGTTTCTAGATGATATCAGTTTGTTTCTTTCCTTCGATCGATGAGCACAGTGGCAGGCTACATTTGCAATAAATTGAGAAGTCGGCTCGATGAAGAAATGATTGACGCCTTAATATTCCTAAGAAACTACTTCCAGAAACTGAAAGACTAAAAGCTGTTTTTTATCACTTCCTATTACTACTTTATATTATTTTAAATAATTTTTATGCAATATTGTTTTCATCAGTAAGAATTTATTCTTGAAGAGTATACTCTTAGATAAACCATTGTTTTTATTGTAGTTGTAATTTTTTTAGTAAATATTTTTCGTTCTTCCTATATGTGTCTTTCTTTTTTTAACCTTAATTCCTTTGTACAGCATGCTAAATCATGCTATGTCACTATGTAAATGTAAGTCGAGTTTGATACTAAAAACTGAATGTATTCCACCTATTTCACAGTCAAAAATAAGATTTAGTAGCTCTACAACTTTAATTTAATAGGGTAAAAGTTAATATTTTAAATCCTGGGACCAGTCTCTGAGAGACTTCAACGTGCACAAAATTACTGCATCAGATTCATATTTCATCTTTCAAGAAGAGATCATGTAACCCAATTCTATGATCAACTTTCTTTACTAAAAATTAAGGGGCTCTATGAAATTCACACCATTTCTTTCTTACACAAGGTATTGCACACGAAGTCTCCTAAATATCTGTATCAAACTTCAAGTTTTTGTCTCATGTTAGTGCCCGGTGAGACCCATCCCCCCCCACCAAAGCTGGAAAGCGTGCCAACCGGGGGATGGCTCAAAACAAGTCGAGCGATGGGATCACGGGTGGCAGTTGGGGGGTCAAAATAACACTCGGCAGCTGAGCAAAACTAGTTTATTATTAAGAAAACAAACTGGCAGGCAGAAGGCCACAACAAAAAAAAGGCAGAAGGCCACAACAAAATAGGCAGAAGGCCACAATAAAAATTCTCACTTAAATAAATAATAACAAACACTAAAATTACCAAGATACTACACAATAATAACAAACGCTATAAATACCACAAACTCTACAAATACCAAAATTTAACAATTAATCAACTGTAGGGTGTATGGCCTATCTGCAGTTTAGCCTGAGACACCCCAAAACGTAAGAAAAATATTAAGCCCCAAACAAAAGTGAAAATTTAGAAAACTTTTGGATCACAACATTTAAACCGGCAATTTAGCCCCCACATCCCTTGATTCCACCGGGCCAGGGAGTAAGCCGGAATCCCTGGGCAGCTCCGAATTAAAAGTTAAGCAAAAGAACAATAATCCCCTTTTGGTGAAAGTTTAAAAATTAAATAATTTAAAAGAAAATATAACACGGTACCGTTCGAGTAAAAATTCACTTCAAAACCCCCCCCAATACACTTAACAAAAAAAATAAATAACAATAACTAGGCCTAAGCATATAAATCAATAATAACAGGATTTAACAATGGGGACCTAACAAATATAAAAATCTAAACAAATGTAACAAGAAAATAAACTAATTAAAAATAAATAACAATAAATATTAACAGCGAACGTTCTTTGTGTAATTTAAAGTTTTTCTTTCTTTAATAAATAAATATGTCCCCAATGGCTGTGTTGCATTAATCACTGTTCAGTCTTAGGCCTAGGCCACATAAATATATCCATAAACATTTTTTTTCTTCTTTCTATGCACTTGTTTTTTTTTCTTTTAAACGATGCACCAACAAAACCCCCCCAGCTCAGCCGCCGGGAAAATAAGATGGAAAGCACTGACCTGAGGACAGAAGACTCATACCCAAAGATGTAGGTGGGGCAGCAGGGTCGCCAATGGCCTCTATACATGGTCCTCAGGCCAGGCTGGCAGTGTGGATGGTAGAACTTTGCCCGGGAAACACGCAGGGGTGCTTTGCTTCTTTGTATTCCTACTCATAGAACTTCAATATTTAATAAATCGTTTACTGTAAATTTTTCCGTCTCTGGAATTCCCTTCCAGATGGTATGAGGAACATTGATAACTGTTATCGCTTCAGGGCGGAGGTAAAAGCCTTTCTCCTGCGGGTCCGATGATAGCCGGTAGTGTTTGGCAAGCATCTGAAGGATACGTATGAATGTGGTTTGTAAGTTTTTCTTTTTTTTTCTTTTAGTTTTTATGATATACTATTAAGTTAATAAATGTGTGAATGAGCGTGTGATCCAGTTGAAGAGAGCTTGTGTGAGGGTGTAAGTGGAATTTCATAATTTTATTTTTATTTCTAAGTCTGTTAATTTATTTTATACTTGTAATTACATACATCCTTTCACTATGATTATTAATATTATTTACTTTAAGATAGTTAATTATTTTTTTTATTATAATAGTTATTGTTACTTTTATTTAGTTATAATTACTATATTTCAAAACAAAACTGTTATAATTGTAATTATTTTTGTATCAGGTTAAGTGGAAGAAGGGACTTTCTAGTCACAACTTTGCCTGGTTAAATAAAGATGTATTTCATTTCATTTCAGTCCCGGGGTCTACGGATTAGCATTGATAAATCCTAAAATCCCAGGATTGAAAAGAAGGGCCGGGATTGACACCTCTAATTATGTTACTGTGATTAAAAAGAAGCTACTACTTAATCTTGGTTAAAAAATTTTACATAAATGATTTTTTGAACTTTAAACATAGTGTCATTCTAAAGAACTTATAGTCCTCTAAAAATGTAGGTAGATTAATGATTGTAACTTCAAGGAAAACATTTTTACCATGGTAACAATAAAAAGTTTTAAAATGTTTAGTTCCAACTAAAACAAAAATTATTTGTTTAATTTAAAAATATGGTACAAACACAATTTTACCTAAATATTAGTATTGTCTAGTCAAGCCAGTAAGGTAAAAATTTGAAGTGTGTGCTCTATGTAGTTTTTGAGATATATCAATTTTTGTCTAAAAAAACACTGAAAAATTAAACTTTCGGCAATTAAATCATGGGCTGACGCTGCTCACTGTACTAGCCTTAAAAAAGCTCTTCTTATTAGAAAATACTTAATTATAAAATAAATTGGTCTTCAAGATTCCAGTAATTAACATTTTTAATTGATGAGGCCTTTTGTTAGCAAACAAAAATGTTAATAATTGGAATCAATAACTCAATAACTCGTTTATTTAGCCAAGAGACAATTACATGCATTAGCCATGTCAATATAAACTTACATCTAAATATATAAATTATACAGTCGAATGAATCATAAAAAATTTTAATTAACATTAATTAAATTAAATACTTAAAGTGTAAAATGAAAGTTGTCTCTTAGACAGCAAACCCATCAGTGAAACATTCCCGGACACTGTAGTAACATTTCTCAATGAGGACGTTTTTGAGCTGTTTCTTAAACGCTGCAGGGTTCGCTTCCAGATTAAGCTTTAAAGGAAGAAGATTATAAAGCTTTATGGCACTATACAAACATTGTTTTTCAAAAAAGGTTTTTGAATGAGCTGGAATTTTAATGGTGTAAATATTTCGAAGTAAGTATGAATGAGATTTTTGACTGTTAAAAAGGTGTAAATTATTTTTAACAAAGGTCAGTGTTTCTAATATGTAAATTGAGGGAAAAGTTAAAATTCTTGATGAGCGGAATGCGTTTTTGCAAGACTCTCGGTAATCCAAACCATGAATCACTCGAACAGCCTTTTTTTTGAAAACGAAGTACAAACAAAGTTCTTTTGCTCTCACATCCCCATATTGGCACTGCATACACCAAGTGAGGATAGAGTGAGCCATAGTAGGCAGTCATCATAACATCAATTCCTGCGATCTTTGAAAGCTGTCGTAATAAAAATACTGATGAACTCACTCTACTACAGACAATGTCAATATGGGCATGGAAACAAACATTGTCGTCTAAGGTTAAGCCTAAAAATTTAGTTTGGTGAGTAGCTTCTAGCTCAACATCACCCAAAAGTAACTTAAACTGAGTTTCCTCGTTATTTCTGATTGAAAAGTTCAAGAAATGAGTTTTTCCTGTATTCAATTTAAGCAAATTTTCATCAAACCACTGCAGGAGGTTATTAGATTGAACAAAAGTATTCAATTCAAGGTCTTCCCTTGTGGAGCCGGACACTGTCAGGGACGTGTCATCCGCAAATAGGCACACCGTCCCATCCCCAAGGCAAGAAGATAAGTCGTTGATATAGATGAGGAACAGAACGGGACCGAGGACAGACCCCTGGGAGACACCACAAGTGATATTACCCAGTGATGAGGCATAAGGCCGAGAGCATCCCATTGAGTCCACTCCAGACACCTCTACATACTGATATCGGTCCTGTAAATATGAGGAAAACCATTCAAGTGTCAGCCCTCTTACGCCAATCGAGTTCAGTTTATTTAGTAGAAGGTCATGGTTTACAGTGTCAAATGCCTTACTTAAGTCAAAGAATATTCCAGATGTAAAATCGCCTCTATCAAGGGCTTTGACGATATCTGAAATCATACAGAACATGGCGTTGGTAGTTGTTTTACCCTTTACAAAGCCAAATTGGTTTTTAAATAGTATTTCTTTTCTTTCCAAGAAATCAGTTAGCCGTGTGAGAGCTGCTTTTTCAAATATCTTTGATATTGTTGACACTATGGTTATCGGTCTAAAGTTATCATATTTACAGTCATTAGCTCGCTTTGGTATTGGTCTTACAACAGCAGTCTTTAGCTTGGTCGGAAATTGGCCTTGCTGGAACGAACAATTTATGAGATGAGACAGAGGCTTTGCAACTATATGTACTATTTCTTTTAATAAGGAGGGTGACGACTCATCTGATCCTGCCGATTTCTTGTTTTTCATGTTCAAAACTATACTTACAACCTCATTTTCATCTATTTCTCTAAGAAATAGTGAGTTAACTGATATATTATCTCTATGTAGTTTGTCAGGCACATTAATTGAATGAGTACTAATATTTAAGAAAAAATCGTTTAAATAATCAGCAATTAACTGTGGTTCAGTTATTTCTTGATTGTTATGATTAACAATAGTGGGTTCCTTGTATTTCTTAGGCTTGTTCTTAGCATCATTTATTATGTCCCACATAACTTTACTTTTATTACTCGCTGTATTAATTTTTTCTAGCACTTTTTCTGACTTTAACTGCCTTATAGACTCTCTGAATTGGTACTTAATACGCTTATAATATTGCTTCATATGATATGATGAGTGTAGGTCTTTTGTTAGCAAATACGTGTCATGAATATGTTTTCTTAATTCCAGCATATCTTTCCCCAGTTTCAACTTGTCTGTTTGGTTTTTCTTAACTCTCTTGATTTGCTGTGGAAAGGCTACGTTAAAAAAATAATTTAGCTGGCTATGGAATTCATTGAATTTTTCATTCAAATCAATGATCTGGTACATCTGTATCCAATTTTCTTTCATAAGCAAGGTTTTGAATATTTCTTTAGCAGCTGGAGAAAATACTCGTGTCAGTCTCGATTTAATTGTTTCCTTTATTTTCATTACACCACGGCTAACTGTGCCAATCTGGGCATGGTGATCTGAGAGGGCTGACACTACAACTTCGCTGATTATTTCAGTTGTTTCAAAATCAGTAAATAAGAGATCTATCATTGTTCTCGAGCCATTTGCTTCCCTTGTATATGATTCAATCGTATTTCTGAGACCATAAGATTTCATGAGGGTTGTCAGTCTATGTGCAGCAAAGGTATCTTTTGACATATCGATATTAAAATCTCCGATCATGATTGTATGTGGGTGGGTACATCTGTATGTGTAAGGGCAGGCGGGTGGGTCATACCACTGTACGTGTATGGGCGTGTGGGTGGGTCATACCACTGTACGTGTATGGGCGGGTGGGTGGGTCATACCACTGTACGTGTATAGGCGGGTGGGTGGGCCATACACTGTACGTGTATGGGTGGGCGGGTAGGTCAATACCTCTGTACGTGTATGGGCGGGTGGGTGGGTTATTTCTTAGTTATTCTCTTTTACATTGTTCTTTCTATACTTGTTGAGGCAGTAACATATTTTATCTAAGAATATGTCATGTTCATACTGGGGTGGTCTATACCCTGCTATGATCAGTAGCTGTTCTTGATCAATATACAGCTTAACAGCAGCCAGCTCACAATATCCTTCCACACAGAACTCTTTTACATCTAATACATCATACTTTATATTGTTTTTTAAAAATATACATGCGCCTCCTTTTCCCATTTTTAATCGGCAATATGCAGTAGCACTGCAATATCCTTTCAAGGACAATATTTCAAATTCACCTATCTTTAAATTGTGCTCAGTTACACAAACCACATCAGGGTCTTCTTTACTGGTGAATATTTCAAATTCTTCTATTTTTGTAACTAGGCCTCTAATGTTTTGGTGGAGGATTTTTAGACTCCCCGAGCGTAGGTCGCCCACAGTCCGTCTGGGTCCATCCACGGAATCCCGTACTGCTTGCGGCTCATCGCTAAAAAAGACCTGTTGTAATAAACACGTCCACCAGCCCTACTTGTGGACAAACCAGTAAAAGTGCATGGAGAGGGCCGTGGGAGTGAAACAGATGGTAAAGCACGCGGGGGCTGGTGGATAGAGTTACTCAGGAGTGACGACAACGTCCGTTTCCCAGTTAAGTTCAAGTGCAGTCCATGTCGAGTGTGGCATGAACGACCCATTAATGAGAGGGACAAAAAGGACACGTTTGGGAAGTTTTCAACAAGTTCCTTGATCTTGTCATTAACGCTTGCGACAGTGGGGTTAAGAGCTGGGGACAGAGGTTAAGAGGTCTCAAAGATAATTCATTTTCAAATTATTTGGAAAAAGTGTTCCATTGTTTTATTATAAATGTGTATAATAAAGGTGGTAACAAAACTTTTCTATTTGTGATTGATAGCCTGGTCACACTCCTCCTCAATCATTTATCTCCCCATAAAGTACAAAGTGTAAAAAGCTTAAACTGTCATTCTTAATGTTCTAAAAATGGGAAAAGTATACTACAGTATTTAGATTTATGTGTTAAGTTACCAAAACAAAATTTGGTGATCTTTAAATATGATTTTGGTGCTTTCTCTTTTTTTCTAACCAGACTTTGATAAAAACCTAATTTTGGTGTTTTTTATATTAAATCTTAAACAATTAAATTAAAAAGTCTTACCACTAGTCAATGCTAGTGGCCTTGACCGGAGGGTTCCGATGTTATCACTAAATAATGGCATCAAGCATTGCTGTTCTTTGGATGGATTACCGGTGAGGAATCCTGTCCTTGCACACATTCCACCTGCCAAATCACTGGTAGTGGTTCGGAAGTTACCTTTAAACCATTGGTCCCCAGGTTCAGTACAAGAGAGAGCTTCTTAGCTCTAATTATGCCTGGTAAATTAAAACCTTCTTTAATTTTCATTTTTTTTTTTTTTTTTATTTTACAAAGCTACACCTAACCGAACAGTTACAATATAAAACTGTATTCCCATATTTATATTGACAATTTGTAAATAATTGTAATATTAGTTGTTTTAAAATTTGTTGATTTCTCTAACTGACAGTATTACATTAGGATAAAAATTCATCCATTCATTTATGTACATCAATGTTGCACTCATTCTCTCCCACAACACCGATAATTACCAAATTATTCCTTCTTTCCAGATACAATCAGGAGGTCACCAAATAAGAGAGTTAGTTGGTAGCCCTTTTCTTTTTAGCAATTCCACTATTGTTATAGATCACATTAACAGAACATTAGCAAGGGGTCATTATCATTTATTGAAGTGAGAATTCACCGTAAATGGTTTTCATCTGTAACAGTTAATTTGATTATATCATGAAAACGAGTAAATCATTGCTCAGATAAATACAACACAAGTGAATGTCTGAGCACAAATTCATTATAATATAAAGTAAGTCAAAATGTACAAATATTATGGTGGTAAATGTCAGTAAACTGTTTTAAACAGTGATGTTTTTGGAAGCCCGATGATGAAGCAATATGCTTTGAAATGTACATAGCAGTAATGCAATTGAACAACTGTTAAGAAAGAAAAAAGGTAATCTAAACCAGCATTATTTCTATAATATAACAGTTCTGGAGGCTAATACAACAAAATGAATAAACCATGTTTACTCTACTCAGACTAGAGGAATTCAGAAAGGAATGAAATGAAGGAAATCATTTATGAATCCCTCTGTCATGCTATGACATCACAACACTGAAAGAAAATAATGATGCTGGAATTGATAATTTTGAATGATTTAGATACCAAGAAAGTGTCGATTTGGGGTCAGGGAAATTTTGCATGAAATCACGGATCGGTTAGAGAAAAGTCAGGGAATTTGTTTAAGGAGGTTTACTGGACACCCTGAAAAAATGTACAAATATTTATAATTTTGAAGGTACAAAAGGGGTAAAGGGTATTGTAAAAAATGTAGTTAGAAAAAATTAAATTTGTATTTTGGAACGGTTTTGTCTTAACACTGATTTAAAATCAGCTATATTCACCACTTCATAAGGCCATAAGTTCTAAATGAAGTGGTTAAAAAAATTGTTTATATATTTTTCCTGTCTCAAGGGAGGGTATATTAACTAATTTTGATTATAAAATAGGAAAATAATTTAAAAATCGAAAACCGATTACACCACCTTAAAATAAGAACATCACTAACACTGCGTTACTCCACGATGCATGAGAGAACTAATATCAGCCGTCTTTTCAGCCAGTAGTGGGGGGAGCAGATCTGACCCTAAAGTTTTGTGTCAATTCAATTTGGTATTAACAGTCCAACAGAAACTTGAGTACTGTGGTATACGTATGCTTACGGGGTTCCAATCTGTGATTCAACCTTAATCTAGGAATATGAATTTGGTAGAGTGAGTAAACACTCAAACTCTAGATAAGCCACGATCAGAACCACTAACCATCGGAATATTTTCACTAACATTTGGTAAAAGTGGTTAAAAATATCATTTAATCCTACTTCAGATTACAATATTTTTTAGTCTCTAATCTTAATGGCACTCCCTTTTTCCTGACGCACTACACGACTGTGTACACTTTGCTTACCCCTTAAACCGGACCTGCCGAAAGCGTTTTATACCCTAATGAAAGATCGAGCTTTTGAACATTTTGTGATTTCTTCCGACTGCCAGAAATATATGTGTTTGCCCTATGTCATCGATCAACAGCTTATTATAGTAGACAACTATATTCTTACAACTTCACTATTTGTGAGGGACATTCCAAAGCACCTCAAAATCTTGAAACTTTTTCTATTTACAATTGGCTGGAGACAAAAATAGTACAATGATATTTGAGCTTCGGGTTATTGTATTGTATTTGAGATACAACATTAAAAGTATTGAAATAATTTATCTGATTGTCGGCCATTCATTCTTGCCTCCCCGACAGGGTGTTTGGACGCATAGTAAAAATAGGACACTATCATATGCCTGAATAGTATATTGACATTTTTGTGACAGCGGGTACAGTTTTTAAGTTTGGAGAAAATCTAAAGGTTGTAGACTAGAAAGCAAAAGTCACAGAAATTCTGAAACCTCCAGATTGTGGCACTTTCAATTACAGCCAAGTAAGAGGATTACTTCACAAAAATTAAATAAATAAAAATGTGATGGTTCTCATCAAAAGTGAGGTTTCTTACAAGTCAGAGTTAGGTGTATTTAAAAGCATTTGTAAGAAACAAAAACTAATTCCCTCTGAATAACCAACAGAAAATGCAAGGTGCTTATACAGTTAAGAAGCAAAAGTTTGTAGATGTGGACAATTTGTTAAAAAAGCATTTTGGCGAAGCTTGGGAAATGACCCTTCTTCAAGTTATTATAAAGAGACCTTAGAGAAACGAGACAAGCTAGAATATGGTGATACAAATTTAGTAGACGAGGAAGAAACCTTTTTACAATCCACATGATCCCATTGCATATTTAAGGATTTGAAAGTTTTAATGTAAGCATAATTTTTTTATAATCAATAAAAAGAACTCTCAAAATTTATTATGCTTTTGAGTTGTATCAGTAAATTAAAGAACAATAAATTAATTAATTCTTAAATAAGTACTATTTTACTAATAAAGAATACTCTTTTACATTGTCTTGTTTTCTTTGATTTTGCAGCAAAACTCGTCTAGTACTGCCATGTTTGCAACATAACTTGCCTTATTAGCAACTTGCCGATTGCAATACAACTTTTCTTATTCAAACTTAATTATTTAATTACATGAAAACTAATCAATTCCCTTGGACAAAACTTTCTGAAAATTGTGTTTAGGCCTCATTTAATAGGATAAAAGAACAAAAACATCAAATTTCCGTGATGCAACAAAATGAAGTTTTTTTAGTTTACTAAAGTGATTGAAGATGGATAAGGCTAGTTTTGCATCTAAAAAAACGCCTCCTATAATATTTTTGCCTGAAGCTAAGTGTACATAATTTAATGTATAAAATGTATGGTAAATTATAAATAATTGAGTGTCGTAATTGTTCAAATAATTTCATAAGTTAAACACCTTCTTTGGTTTAATGCACTTTCAAAATTTAGTAAAATAAATTGTATATTTTATTCAATCGTCTTATTCACATTTTTAAAAAATCTATAGTTTTTACATTGAATTTTTTAGTTTATAGTAATGTAATTTTAAAGAAATAAGAACAGTAATTAAAAAGTTTATTTTAAATGTTTAATTATTTTCTTGTCTAAGTAAAATATTATGAATGAAATATGATTGCTATAAACGGCAAAAGAGTGACAGTCTCAACACAGTTGTTAGCGGTAAGGCCGTTGGATGATGCGAGTTGAAGCAGCTAGCCCCGCCGACATATGCCCGTAAGTCTACGAACGATGCACGTAAAGTTTACAGGTTATATGCGGCAGTACTTCGATCGCATACCCGCGGACCTTCATACACCCCAAGATCTTTGAAGTGTACCCGCTCTAAGACTGTGCCGATCCCAACACTCGACCTCTAAGAAGCTAGATTACAGGAGTACGCCACGACTCCCAGTCAGCATATGGGCGTCAAATGCAGTATTTATTTCAATTTAATTCATTATTTAGTTCCAAAATTTGTTGCTAGGTCAAAATGTAGTTTATGAATTTCCCACTAGGCTGTATTACAGTATACCGTACAGTAGCGCGGCTTAGCTGCCATACTGGCAACCAAGTGATGCTAGCGAACCTAGCGGCGAGGTAGTAAAGAGCTGGTGCGGTATACTGGAGGTCGAGTGATTGGGATCGATACAGTCCTTGTGCGGGGACACTTCACGGATGGTGGAGTGAAGAAGGTCCGCGGGTGTGCGATTGAAGTACCACCGATTTTGGCTCAAATTCGGGTTATAGTAAGGTGGGGCTAGCTGCTTCAACCCGCATAAATCTAACGGCCATCGCTGACGACTGGTGTTGAGACTGATCACTCTTTTGCCGTTGATGACAATCATTTCATTCATAATATTTTACTTAGACAAGAAAATAATTAAACATTTAAAATAAACTTTTTAATTACTGTTCTTATTTCTTTAAAATTACATTACTATAAAAAAAAATTTAAATGTAAAACTATACATTTTTTTTACAGTTTAAGACGATTGAATAAAATATACGATTTATTTTTTTACTAAATTTTGAAAGTGCATTAAACCAAAGAAGGTGTTTAACTTATGAAATTATTTGAACAATTACGACACTCAATTATTAATTGTCCGCTGAGACTGATCACTCTTTTGCCGTTGATGACACTCATTTCATTCATAATATTTTGTTGAGACTGATCACTCTTTTGCCGTTGATGACAATCATTTCATTCATAATATTTTACTTGGACAAGAAAATAATTAAATATTTTCGTCCAACGGCCTTACCGCTGACGACTGTGTTGAGACTGATCACTCTTTTGCCGTTTATGACAATCATTTCATTCATAATATTTTACTTAGACAAGAAAATAATTAAACATTTAAAATAAACTTTTTAATTACTGTTCTTATTTCTTTAAAATTACATTACTACAAACTAAAAAATTCTATGTAAAAACTAAACATTTTTTTTAAATATACAGTTTAAGACGATTGAATAAAATATACGATTTATTTTTGTACTAAATTTTGAAAGTGCATTAAACCAAAGAAGGTCTTTAACTTATGAAATTATTTGAACAATTACGACACTCAATTATTTATAATTTACCATACGTTTTATACATTAAATTATGTACACTTAGCTTCAGGCAAAAATATTATTTGAGGCGTTTTTTTAGATGCAAAACTAGCCTTATCCATTTTCAATCACTTTAGTACACTAAAAAAACTTCATTTTGTTGCACCACGGAAATTTGATGTTTTTATTCTTTTATCCTATTAAATGAGGTTTAAACACAATTTTCAGAAAGTTTTGTCCAAGGGAATTGATTAGTTTTCATGTAATTAAATTATTAAGTTTGGATAAGGAAAGTTGTACTGCAATCGGCAAGTTATGTTGCAAACATGGCAGTACTAGATGAGTTTTGCTGCAAAATCAAAGAAAACAAGACAATGTAAAAGAGTATTCTTTATTAGTAAAATAGTACTTATTTAAGAATTAATTAATTAATTATTCTTTAATTTACTGATAGAACTCAAAAGCATAACACATTTTGAGAGTTCTTTTTATTGATTATAAAAAAATCATGTTTACATTAAAACTTTCAAATCCTCAAATATGCAATTTGATCATGTGGATCGTAAAAAGGTTTCTTCCTCGTCTACTAAATTTGTATCACCATATTCTAGCTTGTCTCGTTTCTCTAAGGTCTCTTTATAATAACTTGAAGAAGGGTCATTTCCCAAGCTTCGCCAAAATGCTTTTTTAACAAATTGTCCACATCTACAAACTTTTGCTTCTTAACTGTATAAGCACCTTGCATTTTCTGTTGGTAAACCAAAATATTAAGCAGTCTCCCTAGTTTATGTTTGTAGACACAGTTGTAATACAATGTATATTTATTTTTAATATTTTAATTAGTAGGCATATAGGTCTATTTGAGATGTTTGTATATGGTTTAATTTTATGTTATGTATTGTAATTTAATTTTATGTTGTTCATGAGAAAGAATCTCATTTGACAAAAATTTTTTAATTTAAACTAACAATTCAATAAGAAAATAACAAGTAAATAACAAGCTGTGTATAAACTTAACCTGATGGTAAATTGCAGTATTTTAGATTATTATTGTTACTTTGCAAAGCACGTATTTTCAATATTTTTAGTTAATAATGTAATATTTTATATTGTGAGTTACCAGAAATTCTTAGAGTTAATACCATTTCCAAAAACGGTAAACACTTCATCCAAATATATTGGTTTCTAATCATTTTAGTTTTGGGAAGTGACTAATAGCTTATTAGGAAGGATTGAAATAATAATCTATTAGTGAACACATAATAAATAAAATTATTTGATTGTATTTATTTATTTTGTACATCACATTACATCTACATAGGGAATTTCCTATAGACAGGTTATTCGTCAATTCTTAAGACTATAATACA
>JAQJVL010008057.1:0-21266 GCA_035578905.1 Stictocephala bisonia
TTGTTAGGTTACGTCGTCAGTGCTGTGGTTATGTTTGGATTTATAATTATAAATAAGAGTTTATGATTATAAATAAGAGCCAACATTGAAAGGAGTGTAGAATTTTCACATGAGAACAATCTAAAGCCCCTTTGCATTTGGGAAAGCGAACCTTATCATAAAACCCACTTGAAACTAATTTAACTTCATCTTGGCATTCTACCTGAGGGCATAACTTAGCTAAAGCAATGGAAACTTACTTCACTAATTTACGAGCTGTTGAGTAATGGGACCCACTTAATTCTGCATGATTGATAAAAAAATGTCCCCGTAGCATAAAATCGTAATATACATAACAGCTTTGATGCGGGTGACAATGCTTGGATTTTTATTGTATTTTAGATTATTCTCTCAAACAGTACCACTAAAATAACATTTATTTTTCCTTTGTATACACGAAACCTGTAAAAAAATTCAGCTCATACCAATTTCCAAAATGGTCAATTCTATTTATTTAATAAAGAATGTTGGCCTTCTTGTTTTAAGATATTTCCTCCACGCTTGAAAGATACTACAAATTTCTTTCCTCAAAATTAATGTTAACTACGTTTTCTCAAACGATATACTTATAATAAAATAAAAAAAAAAAAAAAAACTTAAGCCGTATGTTAAGCCTACTCTATACATAGTTTAAGTTGTACTCTGGAAATTGGGGAAAGTCACACAGAAGTTAAACCATTTCTCTGGCTTAAGCCGTGTTGGAGAAAGCGGTCCTAAGGTCAAAACAACAATTATAAGTGGAAGCTATTAGGTTCAGAAGGAAGAAATCTGTAAAAACGTATATCTATTGTAAAATGTAATTATTATGTAAACGATTAAATAGTGTGCATAAAAAACAACAAAATGGTATAAAGTTAACTTCAAAAAAACAATAATAAGCGTAAATTATTAGGTTCAGAAGAATGAGATCTATAATACATTTTTCACCTAGACAATGAATGGTATTATCATAGACCTTCGGTATAATAGAAGGTCTATGGTATTATTATTACTGTAACGATTAAATAGTGTGTAGAGCTTCACGAGAAAAATAATTCTTAGCCCACCAAAATACAAACCAGAAAAATGCCTGTTATCCTATAATAAAAAAATCTGCTCCTTGTCGGGAAAGTCTTGACTTTGGTCTGTCCACTTGTCCAGTCCAGTGTCCTGTTCTGTGTTCTGTTGTTGTTTGTTTTGCTTTTTCCATTAGTTCTGCTAGTTAATTGTCAATCATACCTCCTACAATTGAATTGTTCTAAGGAACCCAACTAAGTGTTTCAGCATAATTTTCAATTTTAATTGAACAGTTAAAATGGCTTTCAGGAATTCTGCAAAATCGAAGCTGTCAAAAGGCATTCTTGAAATGAAGGTTAGTTTTATGTATTGCATCAATGGTAACCAATTTTCACACAATTTAACAATGAGATGGAATAATTTATTCTAAAATCTAGTACTATACCAATTACAATGCATTCTAACCAAATACAATATGACACAACTAAGTGTTTGCATGTTAATACAACGGTTCGGAATCAAGCTATTGCCATAATATTCATATTATTGTAGATTCATATCTTGTATTATGATTAACAGGCCTTGATCTAGTTCTTTATGTAGACATCCTAAGTCTTAGAACAGTCTAACAAGACAGTCACGACACTCCATCATAGATATTTGTGAAAAGCACAATTTGTTTATAGCCAGCAGTAATGGGTATCTCTGGACTATTTTCATTCCCTGCTGTGATTGTCAAATGACTGACTATTAATAATCTGATTTACACTTTCTATTGTTATTATTCCACTTCTTTAGATGATACAATATAATGAAAGCTTCATAGTATTACTGATTGGCTGCTTGGAGGGCTAGTGTTCTTCCTCCACAGCACTGCTATGGAAGTGTTGTGACTATTGAAAGACTGTGAACTAGGCCTAGGTTCTTTTCTAGCCTAGTTCTAAGCATGAAAATAGTTGTATTGCAGATGATGCAGATCATTAATTTGCGAAGCTGGCTCATTCTCTCCGTAGGCCAAAGGCAATGGTACTTCATGGTAGGCTCTTCAAGGATGATGAAGTTTTATTTAATCTCGTAAATTTTATGAACTGCAAGTTTACTGGAGAAAAATTTTATTTATTTGAGAAAGATTTTTATAAGTTAACTTGAGGTAAATTTAACGTTTGACTTTTCCTGGCTCGTAAGGCCGTAGTATAGTGAGAGAGGTACTCCCAAACAATTCAAAATTATATAAAGCAGGATGTCCGTATATTGTTAAATGTGTACTTAGCGTATATCTCAAATCTCTTTGCAAATCTATTTGTCTTTAAATTGCTACTTCTCGAGAATACAAGCATAATATTTAATCTCGTTTCAAATATACCATTTACACAGTATACTTTAAACTACAAATTATTCTTTATCATTTAATAAGTTAATCAAATATCGAACACAAGTTAATTACGATTAGAAAAATTACAAGAAAATATTTACATCGGAGGATCAATCTATTCTTCTTATCAGATCATCCTAGTGAAGAACCTTTTTTTGAGTAAATAGACAGTTATGATAAAATAAATCTTGTTTAGTTAGATAAATAAAAGTGTATTATTCGGGCTGAAAAATAATTTTGTTGTAAAACCAATTATATATTCGTGTACAGAATAAAAATTACAGAAAAATACAGAATAAATATTTGTAAACTGAAAAAAAAATTGTTCAAAATTAATAATTTAAAAAAATGATTTTTTTCACTATCACATTAAAAATTATTTTTTCGATTCTTAGGTAAAAACAAGATGTATAAATTCATATTTCACCACTTTTTTAACAAAAAATCTTTTATTAGAGGTGGCAAGATAATGCATAAAATTACCTTTTTAAAAAGCACATGAACTCTTTTGAGACCAGCGTATAGTAAAGAAAATAACAAAATACAAATATATTTGTTTATCTTTCTTATTTACCAAATTAGCCTATTTAGCGAAAATTTAACAGAATGTGTTATAAGAAAAAAATATAAAGTTATTGCGTAACTTCAGCAGGATTATAACTTTATTTTTCTTTGTTTATAATAAACCAAATATATTTACACCACACACACATGACCACTAATATTTAATGTTTTGGTAGGGTTTAGTCAGTAGTACATGAACATTTTTATTCTTTAGGATTCTCTAATGTAATAGACCTATAGTAAATTTGTACATACACTTTCTGGCTCTGTATTATGTGACATGGCATATCCCCCTTCAGCTCTCATTGTAATACTATAAATCTACCCGTCAACTTTCTAGCTTTGTATATGTGACATGGCAGATCCTCTGTCAACTTTCATTGTAATATGGTAAATCTACCTGTCCATTTTCTGGCTCTGTATATGTGAAATGGCAGATTCTCCGCCAACTTTCATTGTAATATGGTAAATCTACTTGTTCACTTTCTGGTTCTGTATATGTGACATGGCAGATCCTCTGTCAACTCTCATTGTAATATGGCAAAACTGTCTGTCCACGCTCTAGTCCTGTTTTAAGTGCCATGGCAGATCCCCCATCAACTGTCCTTGTAATATGGTAAATCTGTCCGTCAATGCTCCAGTCCCTGTTATGTGACATGGCAAATCCTCCCTCAACTATGATTGTCCCATGGTAAATATGCCCATTCACTCACCAACCCTGTAATTATGTGACACGGTAGATCCCCCTTCAGCTTTAAGTGTAATATGGCAATATCTGTCTGTCCATTATGTGACATTGCTGATCCCCCTTTAACTCTCATCGTAATGTGTTAAATTTGTCTCCATTCTCCGGCTCTGTATCATGTGAGATGGCAGATCCCCCTTCAGCTCTCATTGTAATATGGTAAGTCTACCCGTCCACTTTCTGGCTCTGTATACGTGACATGGCAGATCCTCCGTCAACTCTCATTGGCAGATCCTCCGTCAACTCTCATTGTAATATGGTAAATCTGTCCATCCATGCTCCAGTCCTGTATTTAGTGACAAGGCACATCTCCCTTCAGCTTTTAGTGTTATATGGTAAATCTGTCTGTTCAATCTCTGGCCCTATATATTACAGGCCGTGGCAGACTTCCCTTTGTTCAGCTCTGTAGAACTAAACTTACAGTTGCTATTACACTCTGATTTATTGTATGTACAGTTATGTAACCAGATTTAAATGCCCATTTAAAAGTCACATTACTAAAGATTATTGAATTACTACAAACTTGTTTTTTGTATTATATAAGCAATTTAGGTATTTTGCCCGTGTTTCTGCATTAAGTGTTTGATTGTTATATAATTTTCAACTAAAATTATAATATATATACATTAAGAGCAAAACATTAAGTTTCTTCACGTTACAAGATTATGGTTAGAATCAAAATAAATTAATCAGTTTAAACATTCATATAAACAAAATAAATGTGCAAAACAATTTCATTTCAATATAACATTATATTTTTAATTAATCAAACTTTACCAAAAACATTGTAAATTTGCAAAAATGAAAAATATATATTCTTGGTTACGATATGGGTCAATCCATGAAGTGATCCAATAAAAATTAAATTGGTTGCTTGACCATTTTTAGATATTTTCATTTTTTTATATGTTTTTACCATACTCATAAGAGGTTCAAAAATGATTTTTGAAGAATTTTATCTTTCACCGTTTATGAGTGGCAGTCATTTTCGTTCTGATTAAAGATAACAAATTTTGTAGAAGAGATCTTTCTGAAGGTAATGGTGTTGGTTTGAAAGCTGTAGCATAATCCAATCCAGAGATGACCAATTTATTGCTAATATCTACAAAGCCAAAAATCGGCGTATTCTCGTGAACAAAAATGGCTTCCATGCATAAACAGTAAAAGATAAAATTCTTTAAAAATCATTTTTGAACCTCGTATGAGTATGGTAATAACATATAAAAAATGAAAATATTTTAAAATGGTCAAGCAACCATCATTGGATCACTTCAAATGGAATGGCCCATATTCAGTATGATTAAATAATTTATTGCAACCAGCTACAGCTGACTCAAATTAAAGACATATCCTGTGACTGTAGCGATGCCATTTTGTTTCTACTATCCTATAGAAATCCTCAGTTTACATTAATGTGAAGCAAACCTTTTAAATTAATCTGTAATGTATCTTATTAACCTTTTAACCTTAAAATGTATATGAATAAATAAGTCAATGATGCTTATTGAAAGGTGGAAAGGTAATTATAGATAGTTAGTAAAAAAAAAAAAAAAACTGGTACAAATACATATCTTCTTTGAATTTTTATACACTTTCAAGATTAAAAAGTGTCAACAAGTTTTGTTTATTTATTATTTTTAATTCCAGTAGAAAAATTCTCAAATCTGCAGATAAACTATAAATAATTATAAAAACTTAAATGTAATGGGTGACGTGTGGCCCATAATACTGGCCACGAGAGGCTTAAAGCAAATTACCTGTGGCCTGTAATATAGGCCACTAGAGCTGACGGACAGAATCAACTCATAATAAATCAGAGCTAATAGGGAAAATTCTGCTGACCCACCACAGTATATGTACAAACTAAAAAACTTCCAGGAAAGTGCCAAGGGTTGAGAACATTTGAGAAGTGCTCTAATGCAAAAAGACTAGGAACCTCCAATTTAAATTTGACAGTTCCATGACTATAAATATCAATGTGTTAGAAATTATATATATTTTTTTAATTTGTATGAAAGACGACAAGTTTTTTTTCAGTTCATGAAGAAAAGTAAAGACAAAGCAATGGCAGAAATCCGAGAAGAAGAAGGTAGGCTGCATTTTGGGAATCAAATTGATGAAGGATTGAATGCTAAAATGTAAGTTAATACTGATTAAGACAGGACATTTTTAGAATAAGTATACTGCTTGAAAGTTGGTGGTTAATGTGCGTTATATACAGTAAAATAAATTTAAAATACTGTATATTTTAATAGGTCGGTAGCGTAGTTGGTTCAATCCCAGCTTCATGTGCTAAAGGTTCTCAGTTCGATCCCAATCAGAGTCAAAACATTTTGAGAAGGATCAGCTGATAATCACCGTAATAATTCTCACAGTAATAATGTAAGTGACGCCATTCTTGTGCAACTTGTGTAAGTTTGAATAAAGAATGTTTGACTATTGACTATTAACCGGCTGTTCATTTGTCATTGGGCTATTAATTAAATGATACTTTCTAAGGAATAGTTGCCCTTAGTTTGTAACCATGACTACATTCGCTCATCTACACTCATCACACTCATTCGAAATCCATATTCGCCCATATCTTGACGATCGGTGTCTTATGAATAAATAAATAAATAAATAGTATATATGACTTCTTGAGTACAATTTAATTGAAATCCATTCATCGATCATTATTTATTATGGTGGTCACTTACATTATTAATTACTTTTTCAGTGTCTAAAGTTGTGCAGAAAGCTATTTTTAGCACTTTTTAGCAATTTTAGTGTTTTATTAGACGTAAACTAGTATTGAGTACAATGTGTAACAATTACAATGAGTCAAGGATGGCAAACAGTCCTCTTCTATGTGACCGACCTTATTGTCTACCAATACATTTTCCCTCTTGACGTAATGTGACAACACTGTATCCCAGCACCTTGGGTAAGGCGGAATCAGAAGTTTGCTGACTCATAGACTAAGGTTTGTTTGCCGCACCCTCTTAATAGTTTTAAGTTTGCACAACCAATATATAGGCCAATCCAATCATTCTTTACAAAAATAATAAATTTATGATACTGACTTGTATTTAAAAAAATTACACTAATTACAGAATGATAACTTTCCCAATTGCCAATAATTGCCTTTGCTGTTACCAAGCAAATACTGTTTTTTTTTTTTTTTTCACTTATTCTAGTCAGTTATTATTGCTTTTTTATTTAAACACAAAAGAAAATAATTATTTATCAATGCAATTATTACTAAAGGGTATCTTTCAATTAATTATGAATGCATTTGGACTGCAAACAACTAAAGGAATGGACTTGGGCAAAAATACCTTTTGCAGGGTTAGTTGTTAAAAGCCTTATTAAAAAAACTGAAATGACATACATAAAAAAATCCCACAAACCTCAAAGACGAAAATAAAATATAGAACTTGTACAGACAGAACTGACATGTCCTAAAGATGCTGAATTCAAAAACCATTCATGTCATAGATGACTGAAACGTGACATACTTAGCGCTGTCACAGTAACAATTAACAATAACCCTGTAAACTTAAAAAATGAAAACAACATGCAGAATATGTACAAACTAAACTAACACATAACTGTCAATGAACAGGCCACAGTGGATATCCAGATGTAAGTTAGGCTTGATATATAAAATTAACAGACTATCATAGTCACCACTAATAAATATGAGTTAAAAATTACATGTCTAAGTCACAAAGTAGTTCTGAAACTATCAGATATCGTATGGTTTGAGTAACTAGGACATGTTATGCTCTCTGTGTTACAGTGGTGTACAGATGGCATCAAGGCATGTATAGGTAACTGTTGTTCAGTTTTTACCTATTGTGTGTTTTATAAGAGGTTTTAATCACTTAGTATTTTTACTCAAACATTTCACGTGTTGAATTTTAGTTATGGTTT
Source organism: Stictocephala bisonia (assembly GCA_035578905.1). Lineage (NCBI taxonomy): Eukaryota > Metazoa > Arthropoda > Insecta > Hemiptera > Membracidae > Stictocephala > Stictocephala bisonia. The sequence goes on from JAQJVL010008057.1 coordinate 7,635, forward strand.
TCGAATGCAACGTCTTATTGTTTGTTGTAAAGTTTTATTGCTATATTTAAGGTTAGTTTATCATCTAATCACAAATTCTGATTGCAGAGTAAGAATCTTGTGAACAATTTTTTATTCATAATGATAACTCTCAAAAATGTTTCGTCAACAAAACCTAAAAAAACCTTATTTAAATATACGGTAATTATAATTTAATATGGATTATTTACAATAACTAAATTTATGTAACACATTTTTTTTTTATGTACAGAGGAAGCTATATATTGGAACAAAGTTACATTCCTTGCGAGAAATTAATAGAAGGGCGATTATCTTTCCGAGGAATGAACCCAGAAATAGAACGACTAATGCAGCAAGAAGAATTAGCAAAGAGGCAACCTGTGGATAGATCAATGAAGACGGATATTAGTGATGTCGAAATGGCTGAATTTAAACAAAGTTTGGTGGAAACCGTGGCAAGCAAATATAAAGTGAAAAATAATCGCAACCCATCCAACAGAAATTCCAAATATCAGTCAGCAGAATCGTCACCAATGAAGCCTCCAAGAAAAAAAGCAAAATTTCTTAAACCAGTAGATTAGGAAAACTATTAGTAAAACAGATTTTATACTTGGGATTTTTTTTATAATAACCATTACCTCAGTAGATTATGGTAAATGATTTTCCCTGCAGATAATTAATTCTTTGAAATTAATGACATTTTCATCCATTTTTATGCTATCAGTATTATCCTGATTGGTTGTAATTAACAATAGATGTAAAATAGTTACCTCTGTTTTGTTGCGCCACCAATCTTGTGTTTTTACGGTATTACTGGTTTCAAAGGGTCTTTCATCTTCAGGTGCACTTTTTTGGGCTTCACTTAACACAAAACAGAGGTAACTATTTTACCATATATTGACATTTTCATGTCCAATTTAAACTCATTAATGGGGTCAAAAGTCATTTTATATTACATTTGATCAAGGCTTGGTTCAGTTAAAAAAGAAGGCTCCTGATTTCTTTAATTCATTAATTTCAATTTTATCTTACAGAGTTCGCCCAGTAAAAAACGAAATTGTTGTACATTTTTCATCACTCACGAAGATTCTGGTGTTAATTTTTTTCATTGTGAATTACTGTTGTATTCAATCAGTACTGAACAATTCACTATTTTTTACCACAATAATTTTTTTCTATTTTTCATTATTTATTGTATAAAATCAACAGCGCATAAGAGAAATGTATGGTTACTGCTTGCATCTTATCTAACCACTATTATGCATGCAGTTTTTATTGGCATGAGTTCCTGAAAATCTTACTGCAGTATATATTATTCACCCATCAGACGAATGAACCTCAGATATAATATTTCTGTATACAAGACTGATGGAAATGTTATATAAAAAAGAATAAAGAACCTTAGTCACCATCTTACCATAATGGAACTTAGAAAGCCAAATTAAAAAGAAAATAGGCATGATTATAACAGCATTATTACATTATAATTGATTTTTATCATTTTAAATTATGTGGCTTGATATTTATTTTATTTTTTTAATTTTATGATTATCTATATTAATAAAATAAAAGTGTTATTTATATGGTTGGAATATATTTTTACTATAATTCGTCTGGCACTTTCTTTGGGTGAGCACAGAGAGAGAATATTTAGCCTCTCTCTCTCTCTCTCCCTGCCTCCCTCCCCCTTTTTTTAATTTTATGATTATCTATATTAATAAAATAAAAGTGTTATATGGTTGGAATATATTTTTACTATCATTCGTCTGGCACTTTCTTCAGGTGAGCACAGAGAGAATATTTAGTCTCTCTCTCTCAAAAATGTAAAACTCCGAATGTGATTAGTTTATATCAACATACTTCTTATTGGCTATTTTGATTAATGTATTATGTATCCGATCTTTTTTACATAACCAATCTTTCTTTATTACCCATCAGAACTTGATGGTGATAAGTTATGACTTCATCTAGGTTAGTGAAAGTTATGTCATTGTCTGACAATTCTTTTCTCACTAGCTATAAATATGGTTTTGTACATGATGCAAAATTGCTATCAGTAACCCTTTGAGCCCCAAAAATTTTTCTGAACATTTTTTAAGATGACGAGTCTATAGTCCGAATAAAATAACTTTGGTACTGGCGGAACGGCCACGCACCACTGGTCTGAAATGACAAAACTCTGCGCTTTAATTTGTTGTCAAACTTAAAATAAGTAAGCAATAATTTTCAAACTACTTGTATAGTGTCCACCATGTTATATTCTTTAAGAAAAAATTATGCTGGATATTTTGCTTAAATTAATTTGTTTTTTTATTGTGATATTTGTGTTTAAGAACACGGTTTTATGAGTGAAATTGCGCGTGAGTCGTCTTTAACCTGTTACTGTAGCGAGGGTAATAATAATAAAATAATTTCTTGTAGATGGATGACAGTTTGATTCATTGTGATTAGTTTGGTATAAGTCTCATTTAATAATCCAAACAGGTTAATGAGAAATTAATTTTTTTGTAAACCTTTGTAAATTCGATAATGACAAACGCTAGATAAAATTTCTTTAAGCCTAAATTAATTGTGTTATTTAAGTAACACTAAAATCGTACTCTCGTATTAAATAGAATTTTCTTGAATTAGGAAGAAAGATTCATAAGTTTTCAAAACTCGATTGTCAACAAGGCGGCGGTGATACCACACGCACAATGTACAGTCACTGGCTCAGCTCTTGCCTCTTCCATTGCAAACATTTCTTGTCAACTACTAATAGAACACTTCCTAAAATTTGAAAGAGCCTAAATATTATAATTGCAATAAACACTGATAATTATATACACACTGAATCCTATAGCATTATTGTCACATCTAAATAAATAAAAACGTGTTATATCACTAAAACTAAATAACTGTATAAAAACAAACTAGTGATTAAACTATACTAAGCACTGTCAAATCGATAAAGAACTGAACACGAACACACCTCAAAGTCAAAAGTCAACTAACTTACCTTATTTCTTACTGGAGAAACATTTCTTAACTGGAAATATCGTCGATCGGAATTTGTTTTACGCTTGGACTGAATATTCAGTCTACACTTTCCCTTGAGCAGAGTATACCTTACGCGTCCGACACAGCCTCGATGTAAACGAACTATGAGTTTACTTCATCAACTCTTCATTATTTTTCCGCATGTTTTATTAGTACCACAGTATTATTTTAACTATACATAAATAACACAGTTAATGTTTGCTCAAATAAATTTTGTCTAGCGTTTTTCGTTTCCGAGTTTGCAAGGTTTTACAAAAAAATTAATTTCTCATTAACCTGTTTGAATTATTAAATGAGACTTTTACCAAACTAATCACAATGAATCAAACTGTCATCCATCCACAAGAAATTATTTTATTATTATTATTTTTGCTACAGTGACAGGTTGAAGACGACTCACGCCCAATTTCACTCATAAATCCGTGTTTTTAAATACAAATATCGCTATAAAAAGCAATTTAGTTCAAGAAAAATCTCTGGCATAATTTTTCCTTAACCCTACTACCGGCGGCTATATTTTCCTAAACCGGCAGGCTGTTTTTCCTCATTTCGTTAATTTTTTTTATAAAATTCATAAAAAATAGCAAAATATAATAAACCTTGTTGTATTATATATCCTTGCACTCACAATGAACCAGGCAATCATATTAGCATGCAAATTGTGCATATAAAATATGTATGTTTTTTTTCTAACGTTTGAAATTTACAAAAATGCATTAGTAAAAATAAAAAAAGGGTGGGTATATGCCAATAAAACTATATAATAATTATAAATTTTATATTCCAAGATAGCCAATTTGTAGCAAATGTTGTCTAGTTTTAGAAAACATAAAATATATAGAGATATGTTTATGAACAAAAAAGTTGTATAATAATATCCGTGACTACTACATAAACCTAAAATTTTGTTACCATGGAAATCATTGTAAATAAAAATTCATAAATAATTGACTATCACATCTACAGACTTATGATTAGTCTTAAAATTACCATAATGGTATTTTCTAACATAATATAAATAGTTATATGAGAATATTAACAAATTACAACACAATTACAACAAAAACAACACAACAAATGACTGACAGCGTCTACTTTGGAGTAATGGTGACCGGTCCCAGATGCTTCTTTCAAAGTTTCTTCTTTTTCATCACTTTGTAACATCGATGCAAAGACATCGAAACAATAATCGATGTATACCATCGGATTTGGTATCTTTCGATGATTACAATGGTGAAAAAATCATATCGATACAGCTAACGTTTATTTTGTGACAAGTGATTATGTCGCGTGCTGTCAAACTGCGGAATTTCCGCAGTCTACCGGTTTTAAGATAAGACAAACTGCGAAAATTCCGCAGCGTACCGGTATTAGGGTTAAAGAATATAAACTGGTGGACACTATACAATTAGTTTGAAAATTATTGCTTACTTATTTTAAGTTTGACAGCAAATTAAAGCTCAGAGTTTTGTCATTTCAGACCAGTCGAGCGAGGGCGTTCCGCCAGTACCAAAGTTATTTTATTCCAACTATAATAGCATGGTTGTATAGACAATGAATGGACCAAAAATCCCATTTTTTGTATGGTTTTACAAAATCTTTTATAAAATTATAAAAATTGAGATATAATAATGGAATTTGCTATAAGTTATACCTATGGAACAATTTAGTATCACTTTTTGACAAAAAAAGTATGTAATAAAACTCAATAATACCAATAAATGATAATAAAAAATTGAAAAAAAATAAAAATTAAAAAAAATCTTGAGATGTAAAACATGTACTAAAATATGTGTATATAGAATAATTATTTTATATTTTTAGTAAATAACATCATGTTGTGAATATGTACTGAAGAGTTGGTACAAAAATAATCTTTAAAATAAAGCTATAAAAAATATTAAAAACTATATTTCTTCTATTTTACTACTGCGAAAAGTATAAGTACAATAGCCTCTGGATATCTTGAGCTGTGGCTTACGTCACGGTAAGTGCCGGGGGAGGGGGATCTCTACTAATAAACAGCATTTAGCACACTACTAGCGTTGCTCTAAACATCAAGTCACTATACCCACAAGTTACCTTTTTTGTAACACAACTCCCATCCGATTAATCACTGATATTTTGTAGTTATATTCATATTACTTTGTATTATAATGTGTTATCGTGTTATAACTATAGGCCTTTAATTATATTACTATTATCTTTATCTAATATTTAATGAGAAAAATAAAATAAATCATGTGGAATACCAAATAATTAAACACTAGTGAATTTACAGAATGTAGGTTATGTTAGTAAATAAGTACTGTTCAATTTTTTTATTGTAAGCAGTCTGTAATTTAATTGTATATAAGGAAATATATACCTGTGAATAACTTTAACAATATTAAATTTAATCTCTTTTAGACAGCTGTTCTAATTAAATTAATATTTAAACAATAACATCTGTGGCTAAGTTATTAAATACATAACAACAAATAATATAAACAAAATTATTGCACTTAATATTTGCAATAACAAACGCTTTCGATACAAAAAGGAGGCAGCGATATTCCACTCTCCAATCAGCTGATCAGCAGCGGTAGCCAACGTCTGCATGTCAGGCTAGTACAAAGCCACGCATGCGTATGCCATACCCCTCCCCTCCGCTAACCACCAAGCATTTGAAAAGTAAAAATAAAAAACATATATTGTGCATATTTATAGATGATTTATTCTATAACTGAATTTTTAGGAACTGCAAAACAGAGTGAATGACATTCGCAGTGTGATTTTCTTTTTCATTTTCAATATATTTACTTCATTGAAGAAGAAAAACAAATAAACTAAAAAAAAAGAGTAGTGTTAAGTATTGATTTAAATTAGAATCAGTTAATCTCCTGCAATGTCTGATAAATAATTGAGAATTTTTAAGGTAAATGTTGTGGCCACCTTGTTATACTTGTCAAATAATAAAAAATATATATTTCTACAAATAATATTTTCAAGCAAATGAAAATAAATCAAACACATGTTGCAGTTTTAATACATTTATTTATTACATTTACAAATCATTTTACAGAATAGTACATGGAAGTAATAACAATTAAATAACTATTAGATACTGGTCTTCTCATCATAATTGTTTTCGCTCCTTGATTCAAAAGTGAGAAGCTCCTTTTCTTATGTTGTTTTGGTTGGACTAACCTTAAACAAAATAATACATGAAACATTAGTAAATAAATGTAAAAGCAAATTATTTATGTATCTAAATCATATCTCTCATGGATCAGTAGTTTTAGTAAAAATAAATTACATTATTAAACATTTTGTATAAGGGACGAGATTCGCCAAAATCTAACGTATTTTGTAGAATGTGAGAGTAATAACAGTTTGTGGCCTGTTTTTTTGTTTAAAATTCTACATCAGGTTGTCATCCTTTTATTGCATATTTGTGCTCAGTTTAGGCTACAAACTGGGCACAACCGAGAGCAAATTATTAATCAACTCTGTGATTAAAAAATGTAGTTTTATTAAATCAACTTTATTTACAAAACTAAACCTAGCGTATTGTATTGCTAAGTGTTTATCTTGACTCAATTGAAATCGGTAATCAGCTGTTATAATCTTTCAATCAAATCGACAGCTGCACTGATAATATTTTTCGGAATGCTTTTATTTAACTTCGTTACTCATCCCAACATAACCCATGACAAGGTCAAGCGCACAGCTACACGCTTCCATCAATACTGAAGGATCACCTGTTTACTTGTTAATTCATGGTTTCCTAAATTTACATTTAGGCCTATATTGATTTTTAGAAATTATGATTTTCAAATACGCTATTCAGTACTGACTTTAAAGTTGTAATGAAACCTAATTTTAAGAAACAAAATAAAAAAATGATTCTTTTGCTCAGATCTGAAAGGCCAAGCCGTGCTGGGTGCCTTAATGAATGGCTAGGCAGTGTGGTGCCTGCACATCCTGTTCTGCTCAGCAATGTTTAGCCATCTTGGTCAGGATTCACTGCCCATCTTAGCTTCCAAATTGCCACATGATGCTAGATTAGCAACAGGGAGGGGGTTCCAAAATCAATTTGTTGAAATATAATTCAGTAACTCATGCTCCAGAAACAATCTCTAACTACTTGGCCAACATACTCCATAAAATAACTTCAGCCTCTTAAAGTTCAACTTCTTTGGGGGCAATTAATTATAATTAGAGTTTAGTACAACATTAACTAAAAATGTCCCTGTAAAAGGCAGTTTTTAAAATTGTTCAAGTTTAAAATATCATGACAAAGAAATTATTTTTACTATTTTTAGGTGTGATGATGTTATCTATGATAACAAAGGTCTAACACAAAATAAGCATTTTATTTATTACAACATTGAACAATATTTTCAAATTAGAAAATTAAGAAATTATTCATTACTTTATTTGAAAGATCCTCACTTACCAATAATACTTCCATTTTCTTTTAAGATTTTAATGTCAAACACGCCAACCGAACACAGACAAACAATTGCTGCACTTTGCTCTGCCCATTTTTTATTCTTTTCCCTGAAAACAAAACATATTATACATTAAAAACCCATCTTTTCCCTGAAAATAAAACATATTATACATTAAAAACCCAATAAAAAAAAAAAAAATAGATTTCAAAGCTGTTGTCTATTAATCTAAATATGAAATATTTTAAAAATTATTTCTACTTTTATTCTCACCTATTTATTTTATTTTCAGTGAAATTTATAGTTAACACAGCTGCGTTGTTATAGCAGTGAAACAGATGTCTTGATTTGTTTTAACGTAAACAAATATTTAAATTACCAGCCCAATATAGTCTTAGTCCTGCATATGCATGTGAATTTAAAGTAAAATTAAATGTAATTAAATAAATACTGCAATTAACTAACTACACTGGATTCTGGTTTTACAAAAAAATTAATGAAAAAAACCATAGACACCCTATATTTGCTTAATTCCTAGTTACAGCTCGACAACAGTTCTTAAAATTTTACTTATAGTTAAAGCATATTTTTAAATAGTAGACTATAAAGTACTTATTTAACTTTAAAAATCTACTAGTACCCTAACAAGAAAGCTTTCAATCAATGAGGAGATGGTACTGTGGCAGTGTTCATTGATCTTACTACAGTATGTGCAGTAAGACCTTGATAATTCAGCACTTGATAGTCTGGAATATCTGATAGTCCGGCGTGTCTGAGATCTCAACTTTAAAAATTATATCCAGTACATATAGCAGTCGAGAACGAGTAAAAAGCATTGGAAGTGAGTTAAAAATGATAAGTGAGCGAAAACAACTACCCAAAGTGATTGCTTCCAAGTACAGTGGCATTAGCGTCGTTCACGAGGAGAGTTTAGTACATAATCGGACAAACTCAGAGCCGCAATGCTCGTTCCTCCCTCCACCTCGAAACCGTATGGCGCCGGCTGCTATCACTACTGTCGGCTGTCGCTCTGACTAACTAAATAGTGGAACTCCAATCCTCATTTTGATTTTGTTGTTGACGTTTGTCATTCTTTCTCAGTGGAACATCTGCAGACACATTGTATGTTAGGCCACAATAGGGGTCGAGGAAGACTATGATTAAAAATCTGTATGGCAATTATTGAAATTGTTAAGTACATTATAAAGTACAAAATTTTTCATTTTTATATCGTTAAAAAGCAATTAATGTATGCCTACTGTTCTAAATTGTTAATAAAATATACCTATAACAATATTTACAAAATATATCTCAATGATTTTTTGGATTAAAGTAAAACTGAAACCAATCTCAATCTGAAATATCACGCTTTTAAGAGCAAAGTTAGTGAAGCAGACAAGATGGCCTCATACTATGTCAGTGAACATAAGACAGTTTTTGTACACATTCTACACATGTACATTTCACGTCTTGCTCAATAGCATATTGGGATAGCCAGTGACTGAACAGTTTTAAGCGTCAGAACTCTGTACCTTGAGTTAGATTGCGCTGGTCTGTTAGTTTTTATCAGTAATAGTCACCTTTTATTAAAAACAAGGACTTCACCCAAACATATCGGAAATTCAAATAATCAAAAAAGAATGAAGTTTACGAAAATATATCATAAACCTGTGCGTAAACGGTCTATCAGAAATCCAGCTATCGACTAGATGTCATCTGTGCTGCAAATGGAGGACATAATGAACAATTATGATACATTTTGTTAACTTCATTCTGAGTATTTTAATTCCCAGTATGTTTGAGTAAAATCCTTGTTTCTAATAAATATGGCTATTTAAAATCAGGTAATTCTTTTTGAAACACTCTGCAGTTGGAAATTATTCGGTTACTTAGCTGATTAAAATAACTCAATAACAGTAAAATTATGACTGGTTACTAAAACCAGTTGGTTAATTGGTCGGTAGCGTAGTTGGTTCAATCCCAGCTTCATGTGCTAAAGGTTCTCAGTTCGATCACAATCAGAGTCAATACATTTTGAGAAGGATCAGCTGATAATCACCGGCTGTTCATTTGTCATTGGGCTATTAATTAATGACACTTTCTAAGGAATAGTCGGCCTTAGTTTGTAACAATGACTACATTCGTTCATCTACACTCATCACACTCATTCGAAATCCATATTCGCCCATATCTTGACGATCGGCGTCTTATGAATAAATAAAAAAAAAAAAATCCTACAACTAATCAACTGACCCTCATACATTAATCTGAATATTTGTCGACTGCACATCTTTGGTCCAATTATTTCTTTAATTAATCTTTAGTGATAGAAAACTCAGCATTTCTTAAATTTTCATTATACTCTATGGACAGTTAGTATTCATTATTCTTACCCTAATTTTTTTTTTTTTTATATATATGAATATGCATATTTTGGTAGTTACTTACCAACAAGATGAGGAGTAATTGTTGTGCCCAAGGGTGACAACTGACTGAAACAGTTTGTCGATCTGCACTGTGTTGTACTGCGGTTGTTTAAGCCCTTGCTTACGTGCCCAGACCAGCAATTTAGTTTTTGGCAGATCTGTGTCTTCAGGATACAGATTTCGAAGGAAAATGCACCGTAGCTGAATTACATCACCACTAAGACGTCTTCGTTTTGTTCCAATAGCTTGTAGTTCCCTTCGCCCAAGCATACCTTTCTCTCTTAAGTCCAATTGTTTTTGACGGCAGTATTCATCTAAATTCCACAAGGCACTACATAAAGCAAAGATATATTTTCATATACCGTAATTTTAAATAAAAAATATTAGTTATAAAAGTAAAAATAAATATATACATTGATTTGATAGAGCATAAAGAGAGCAGAGAACAATGCATATCGCCTACAATCTTTACAACACATAGATCCCAAGCAGCTGGGTTACAGCGCTATAACACTATGCTACCTCACTGTTTTAATTTTAAAAAAGCACAATGAAAACATATTAAATGTGAGCGATCTAAATAATTCAGAGGAAGGGTGACAATACAGTTACTATAAAATACAAGCTGATATGACAACCAAAACTGCCAACAATTATGAATTCAAAGTTAACATACTACACTTACTTAGCTGGTAAAAAAACTTATAATATCTTTTTAACTCTAGAACTGTGAAGTGAGGATGTGCTCTGTGTGACTATTAATTTAATGGACGTTCTAATTTAATACAGTTCAACTGATACATGCAATTATTTAGAAGAAGTTACTATAGTCCTTGTTTCACCTGGACCTAGGCAAGCAGTTCCTTAGGCCAAACTAACTTTAGTGTGCGTCTGTCAAGCAATAGATTGCAAATTCCATTTAAGAACAGACATACTGTTTTCATAAGCATAGTTAAAACATAGTTCAAATAGAAAATTATTTTTAACTCATTAAACAATTTTAAATTGAGATTTAAAATTATATGTGGGGGGTGAATAGCCACTAGAACAATTTACTCCCTTAAAGAGCTAGAATATGAAGCGATGCCATTAATTTTATCCCTGATGCCATTAAAACTTTGTATGTAGTGTTAATAGTTTTTAGAATTTTGACAAATTCAATTTCATGACTAGTGTCCTACCACTTGATGCAATCTATCTGGTTCATCCAGTCAACGATGAAGACATCAAGTATCAAATAGTTTTGAGCAGTAAGAAAATTTATCTGTTTTTCAATTCTTTGAGTTTCATCAAAGTAAATCAGTTTAGTAACTGCACAAGTAAGAAATGAATGAATCCAACATCTTTAACAGTGTTTATACTTTTTATATGTTTTACAGCTTTAAAATGTTAACACACATTTTCACATGTTCAGAGTTGTTTAACACGTTCAGTGCGGGTGGACCGTATACGATCCACCGCCGGCCGGACGCTGGTGGTGCGTGGACCGGGCCCATACCACTGTACTATGCACGGGCTATGCAGTCAGTGTGAGCTCAGCTCTTGCGCGAGGTAGACCTTACGTCGGCCGCTATACAAATGTGAACCGTTCTATATTTTTGCGTTTTCCCTTTCTATCTATCGTTTTTTCGAGCAGAGTTTTACAATTATTGATGTAATTTAGTGATTTCTTCATGTAAATAAGTTTGTTCTTTATATAAATAAGTGTGTTTAGTGTATACACCAGTAGTATTGTAATAATTAGTGTAATTTTTATTGTTGAAACATGGCTGACAACACTGTTGATGACCTTGACTTGAGTGACGACATTATTACAAGTGAAGATTCCGACACCGAAAGTGATGATTATGATGCAGTTTTGAACCTTATTTGGTGTAACAACACTGCTGGACTCAAAAAAATTAACTTTTTGAAGGACAATAAGCTATTGGTGGCCATACCTGGTGATGGCTCACCTATTGATTGGTTTTCCAGCATCCCAAGGGGCTGATGGACCGTATCCAGACCACAACTTATGACGTCATAAACAACTTTTTCCCATGCTACAACCAACTTCGTTTTGCTGTTTTTGGGCTGTCTTTACCTTATGAAAAGTAAAATTAAATTTTATAGTACTTAGTTTCCCGGGTCGGTTAGAGTGTTTTTACTATAGCAGTGAACGTGTTAAGCTTTTTTCAGCAAGTTTATAGTTCTATTAGGCATAAAATTCAATTGCAAATCCAAACAAAGCTACAATTTAAAAATATATTATATTTTAACATTTTTAAATTGTGTTAAAATATTTCCCGTCATGTGCCAAATGTAAAAGTATTATTTAAATATCTGTTTGAATTGTATATACTGAGGTAAAATGGGCCCTGTTGATAAGTTTTTGAAACTTAGCAGAGCTAGATACTGTAAGCATTTTTTTTTTTTTGGAAATTAATAATAGAAAATATATTTTTTAAACTTTTTAAAATAAAAGCGGTTATATGGTGTTAAATGGAGTTAATTTTACAATAGCTGCACAATATCGTATAAGAATCGTTTAGTTTAGGCCTAAATTTTCTGAATTAAAATAAAAGCATATGCCTGAATATTTTAGAAACTGACAATATTTATCTTCACTACCACACAAAGGTCATCTTTCTACAATGTTTCTCACGCAGACCGGTTGAAGCCAAGTGGTACAACTTGGGCCTGCCGACAACTTAGTTTACTGTTGGACTAGAAATATTGTTAATGGTATAAAATCTGTAAATAAGAGCACATCGTTGGAGCAAAACTAGATAAAAACGCCATTAAGTTAATTTACTCAATTCATAATTTCTTATTCATACATACCATATCTGTTCATTTGTTTGAGCCTCATGAAACATTTTCCCTAATGGAGAGTCCTGTAAATCCTTTAGAATGTTTTGAACACAATACTTTGTGTTTCCGTCAGCATTGTCAAAGTCCACTGCATACTTCAGGTAAGCACGAATGACAGTGTCAAGAGGCAATCTTCCCTCTTTACGAAAAATTGAACAATCCCACTCCGCTGCCCTGGCAATCATCACACTACTGCATTTTGTTTCATTTTTAAAACGTTCTATGTCTTCAAAACTGCTGATTTCTTTAGACCCACCACTGAAAAGGATAAACATAATTATTTTATCTACATTATTATCCTACAGGAAAAAGTAGTAGTATTCGTATTGTATTTTTAATAACTGACTAGTTGTTTACCCATGATTTTCTAGATAATAGACATATAGAGTAATTGAAATTAAATGTGAAATTTCATTAAATATTCAACATGTGACATCCTGTAAGATGTGTCTGATGCCTACTGTCTTGTATTTTAGGTACCATACTTGGCTTATTTCGAACGTTTTCATTCCATTTGTTTTATTTAACAGCTGATTATTAATTAAATAAATAAAATAACTCAATTAGATGACCATTGTAACTATAGGAGAATGTTGAGAAGCCCTATAACAATGGATGGGAATTTTACCATGCTTAAAACCTTTTCTGGGAAGAAATTCATAAATTCCCAAAGTTTTATAATGAATGGTATCATAATGCGCATTTAAATAAAAACATACATACATAAATTTGATCAATATTCTATTATTTAATGTATATTACAAGACCAAATAGATCATGTGCAGAACAAATATTCAAATAATATGCATTTTTGTAGACTTTAAGAAGGCAATAGACAGACCCTGTTTAACGTCCTCGAAAAACAAGGGCTAAATCAC
>JAQJVL010008058.1:0-21300 GCA_035578905.1 Stictocephala bisonia
CTATTTAATGGCGGCGCGCAAATATAAGTTTACTAGTGACAATCGATCTGTCAAACGATTAACACGTACAAATCGGAGATTCTTGCAATCCCTAGGATATACTACCATTACATAATGAACGATATGTTGGAAATTATGCAGAGTGTGCCGTTTGATGATACGGTCACACATATGGAGTGGCATACTCATCTTCCCTACGCTTCAATGACTTTGAACGATAATGATGAAATACGTATACCAATACAGCAGCAGGATTTGTGTGTAATACCATCCCTCTCTTATCTATATGTTGAGGGTAAGCTACTTTTAAGCGATGGCAACGCTACTGCCGCAACAAAGTTTGTCAATAACGCAATAGCTTTTCTCTTTGACGAGATGCGGTATGAATTGAACGGTGTAGAGATTGACAGGGTGAAGAATCCTGGTATTACTACTACACTAAAGGGGTATGCGTCACTGAGTGAATTGGAACTGAAGAGTACCGGATGTTGGGCCTCTACGTCTGCTAATCTGCAGTACAGACTTGATGAAGATAATGTTGACAAGAAGGGGAACTTTAGCTTTTGTATACCTCTTAACCGACTTTTTGGTTTTGCCGAAGATTACAAGAAGATTATGGTGAATGCACGCCATGAACTGGTATTAATTAGGTCTTCTGGTGACAAGAATGCTGTTATGTGGGATAAGGACTCTCCAACCGCCACTGTGGAATCCATTAAGGTTAAGTTGGATAAGTTAAACTGGCGAATGCCTTACGTAACTTTAAGCGATAATCAGCGTGTACAGCTACTAAAGTATTTGAGTCGAGGTACTAGCATACCTGTGGAGTACAGGTCATGGGAATTGTACGAGTATCCGGCGCTGCCAAATACTTCACGGCAAACGTGGGCTGTAAAGACTGCTTCTCGACTGGAAAAACCAAGGTATGTGATCGTGGCTTTTCAAACGGGCCGAAGAAATGAAATGGAAAAGAATGCTGCTCACTTTGATCATTGTGATTTGACCAATTTAAAATTACATCTTAACTCAATCTCGTATCCGTATGATGATTTAAAACTAGATTTTGGAAACAATCATTACGCAGTTTTGTACGACATGTATACTCGTTTCCAAGAGAGTTATTATGGAACAATTACGCGCCCACTGTTGAGCAGAGAACTGTTTAAAAGAATCGCGCCTATTGTAGTGATCGATTGCTCTAAACAAAACGAGACCTTGAGATCCGCACCTGTTGATATACGCATTGATTTTGAAGCGGCTAACCAGTTTTCTCAAAACACCTGCGCTTACTGTCTAATTATACACGATAAATCGTTTACCTACGATCCCTCTACAAATCTTGTTCGCAAGCTTGTTTAGGGGGCGTGGCTTAGTGCTATAAATTGGTGGGCTGAGGTTGTGCTACAGTCAGTGTGGCAGCAGCAGCATCATGGTCAGGAAGGCAGTCATCGACTTTAGCGCTTTTGCCGCCCAGGACGGTACGTCTATAATTAAGGAGCTCTCCATTATGGACGTTGACACAATGTGTGTTCAACACTGGATCTTTAGACCACCAAAAGAAAACACTCCTTCAGGCTGGAATGACACTGTGCGCCGTAACCGGTGGCTAAGTAAACACTATCACGGGCTGGATTTTGATGCTGGATTCACTGACTACAAGATGCTGGGTGAGGCGCTGCAAAGCACTTGTGCTGACATAGAACTACTCTACACGTCGACTCTGGAAAAGTCAAAGGTACTGGGGCGACTGTTTGACAACCTGCGTGTTGTGTTCAGTTTGGAGGAATTGGGATGTCCACGTTTGCCAGAGAAACTAATCCCGACTGAGAGCAGTGAAGAAGAAGACCCTCCGTGTCTTTGGCATAGCGTCTACGCTTCTGGATTTAACTGCACACAGACTAATGTTAGCAAAATGGCGTCTTGGTGTATGGAAAACTTGTCCAAGATCGACATGACTGAGGTGTCGGTGCGTGAAAGGACATTCACTGATTGGAAACATACGACGCCCACTCCTCGACAGTTGGCCGAACATGGGTTTGTAAGGATTGCCGACACTGTGGACAGCACAAAGTGTGTTTATTGTGGAGTCATTTTATTTAGGTGGGAACCTTATGATGACATTGCTCATGATCATGAGTTCAACTCACCGTTCTGTAAGTACATTCAGTACAGGCGGCAAAAGTCGGAAAAGGAAGCGGAGGAAACCTTTTTAAAGCAGCCCAAACAAGTCTGCGATATTGAACTTGTCAAATTATGCAATGCTTGACATTCTCCAATCCTCTAGTCACCGCAGTACATATTATATACGAAGAAGAGGACAGAACTCCTTCATGGATTGCTGCCGACCGAATCAGGTTTGAAGCTCGCATTGTGAAACTGACGTCACTCCTATCAGCGGTCATCGAACATAAATTGTCACATATTGCAAAATGTACAAAAACTGATCACAGCTCCTGTAGCTTTTCAAAATAAATGTATACTACTTTATTCATCTTTTTCTTTCTTTATTCCATAACATGATTCCTACAGCAGCAGCAGCAGCAGGAGACGAATATATTGCGCTTCGGACCAACCATCACCACCTGCACATGTACGCCTCAGCACCTGGACGCCTCGACGTCGCCTGCTCGTCCACGGCTACCAGTCAGCCCATATACTGTATGTTTAGCATATCCTTAATCGCTTCGTAAAGGCGGCAGAGCTGCCGACGTCTTTTCCTTGTTTGGGAGAATAGCGTGCTTCGAAGTCGAGCGGCCAAGAGTTTTTTCCTTATGGCCGTTTAACATGTTGCCTTCGAAAGTGAAAACCGAAGGCAGCCGGTTAACGGGCCGACTGGCACAAATACTGAAAGTGATGTGGCAAGCAATGAGACAACGATATTCATGAAGGAGGCCGACGTTTTTTCCTTATGGGCGAATAGCATACTTACCTTCAATCTGAGACTTCAAAGGCAGCGTTCTGATCTGCAGACAACCGACGGTTTTTTTCCTTATGGCGATTAACATGGCTGCCTTCAAAGTGCGACTTGGAAGGCAGCGTTCTGATCTGCAGACAACCGACGGTTTTTCTCTTATGGCGATTAACATGGCTGCCTTCGAAAATGAAAACCGAAGGCAAATCACCCTACTGCCGTTATGGCGAAATGGGGCTTAGAACAAGGTATATGGGATTATACAAGAGAAGAGATAAGACTAAATAATTTAACTAGATCGTGTATTGACCATATTTATTACAGAGTAAATAGGCCTATAGACAGAATTTTTACAGGGGTTATAAAGACAAAGATATCAGATCACTACCCTATAACTGGCAGATTTGAGATATTGGAGGGAGGAATAGGAGACGCAGAGGTAGAAAAATATACGAAAATAAATAAATTTTTACAGAAAGCAAAGCTAAAAGAAGAGAACTGGACCGTAAGCCAATACAAGGATGTAAACAAGGGATTCGAAGAAATAATCGGAAAGTTTACTAAAAATTATAAAATCTGCTCTAGCCCGATAAGAAAAAAGCAAGGTGGGGGGAACCACGAGCAAAGCCGTTTACATAAAAAATAGCCTATCAAAGAGTGGATTAATAATGAACTAATAAACCTAATCAGAGAAAGAGATAGAATTTTTAGACTGTGGAAAGGGGACCCCAAAAATAACAGTTATAGGAATTTATACAAGCGGCTAAGAAATAGGCTGAACAATTATATAAAGAGAAGGAAAAATCGATACTACCAACAATGTTTTGAAAAAAAATAGCAATAACATGAGAAAATTATGGGAGAATATTAACTGTTTACTAGGTAGAGGATACAAAAACAGTATTGATTCAACAATCGAAACTGCTTTGGGGAAATCGATGAAGAAAGATGAAATTGTAAATGGCTTTGCTCAATTCTTTATTGAAGGTATAGAATGCTTAAAGCATGATTGTGTACACAAAACGTTAGAACAAGACAGGTATGATGAAGCGTATGAATATAATAATGAACCGATATAATTTGTATATACCAAAGATAACACAAAATAAGATGAAATCAATAATACTTAAAATGAAAACTAACAAATCTCCTGGTGACGATGGGATACGAATGGAGGATATGAGGGAGATAGTAGATTAAATCAGCGAACCTCTAAGCAAACTGGTGAATGAATCAATTTCACAAGGACAATTCCCTAACTGCTTAAAAAAGTCACTGATAAGACCAATTTATAAAAGCAAAAGTAAGAAGGAATACCAGAATTATCGTCCAATTGCAATTTTGACTTCTTTGGATAAAATAATCGAGAGATATGTATTAGACTGTCTAAATAAATATTTAACAGAAAATGATATACTTAATGATAAACAATATCGATTTAGAAAGAATTGCAGTACTGAAATGGCATTACAGGAATTTTCAAATGTAGCTAATAGAATTATGAATAACAAAGAGCATGGTCTGGCCTTATTTATTGATTTTTCAAAGGCGTTTGACATAGTGGAACATAACTGTATAATTATGGCGTTGAGCAAGATAGGAGTGAGGGGCCCCTATTTAAGATGGTTCAAGAGCTATCTTAGTGGTAGAAAACTTGCCGTTAAAGCATTAAACACTACAAGTGACGAAAAATATATTAAACATGGCGTTCCACAAGGAAGTCAGTTAGGGCCTGTCCTGTTTATAATTTATATGAATGATGTGTTAAACAGGATACATGAAAGCCACATATGGGCTTTTGCAGATGATGTGCTTATCCTAGCAAAAGATAGGTATTTACATCTAGCAGAGAAAAAGATACAGAGAGATTTTAAAGTTTTCACTAAATGGGCTCATGATAATGGATTGATTATAAATAGCCAGAAAACTAATTTAATGCATATACATCAAAAAAATATTAAGATTGAAAAAGAAATCAATATTAAACTTCATAACTGTAATTGTTTACATGGGGAGGAGCAGTGTCAATGTAAAGATATTAAAGTAGTAAACGTTACCAAATATTTGGGATTAATGGTAGACAATAAACTGACGTGGAAAGAACATATAGTGTCACTACATAAAAAACTTGTGCCATGCACTGCGATAATGTATAGATTGAAAAATAAAGCAACACATCTGGTTAAGAATACAATATATAAGGCTTTTTTCGAATCATTGTTGAGATATGGAATATCAGTCTGGGGGACATCAGCAAAGAGCCATTTAAACCAGATAATAAATCTGCAAAAGAAATGTTTGTGAACTCTATATGGTGACGAAATTCAGTACGTAAATGGCAATATAAATTTAAATGAATTCAGTTTCATGGGACAGTTGACACCGAAAGGTATGTATGAATTTAAAATTATATTAGATAACTTTAAAAATAGTAAATTTAAAACACCTAACAACAGGAGTTTTGAAACTCGACATATTAAAAAATATGTTACCTCATTTCCCAGAACAAACTATGGGTGAAGACTCCCAGAGTTCATTGTTCCTTATCTTTATAATTTATTACCTGAAGAAATAGGAAACATATCTAATTATGCAGAGTTTAAGAGAGCTGTGTTTTTATGGCTTCCATACTTTAGAACTGGAAATGAAAACAATTACCTGTACTTGTAATCCTAGAATTTCAATGATTCCAGCTTCAGGACACTTATGCACTGCACTTACACTAATACTCTAAACGAACATATTTTAATGTAACATGTGATTTTGAATTTAATTAATTTAATTTATATGTATAGTAGGTATTCAAAAAGTAATATAGTAAATTTAGTGTTAATTGTATTGTAAGATATTAAATTGGAAAGACAACAGGTTGTGTGATGGGCAGTGTCGGCCACGGATCGCGCGTCATGTAACTCGTAAACGAACAAACTTGCGAAGTTTGTTAGTAGGCTGATGATGACCAACTGACATTAAAATCAAGAAAGGAAATAGGCAGGATTCCAAAATATAAACCTGTCTGTTGCATGAAAAATTCAATTGTTCATTTCAATTTGACAGTGCATCTGGGGCCGGCACGTCCCAACTTTCTCTTTCATTGTACTGCCAAACCAGTTATAACATTGTAGTGCCACCCTAAACCACCACAATTACTTTGATAATTTTTAAATAGAGTTATTTATTAAATGTTATAATGGACCTCACCGACAAGTTACACCAAACTTGGTGAGGCCAACGCTGTAAAAATAAATGTATTAATAAATAAATAAAAATAAATAAATAAAATAAAATAAAAACAATTTGAATAAAATTGTGGTAGGATGAACTTTTAAAAATAAAAATAAATGTGTAAAGTAGTAAATTATTCATAAAATAATCTTCTAAATTGGATGGTTTACTAAATAATTGTTTTAAAAAAGTATATATTTTTATTTACTTAGATTAATGTTTTAATGTTCTTGAATTGTTGATATGTTTACTTATATTTTAAATGCAAGTCTTCAAACTCAATATTATGACTCACTATTAAAAATTAATGTTGTGAGATTCACAAGATTCTTGTTACTCACTAACACATATATTCAAGGAAGATCACATAAAATAATGTTGTGAGATTCACAATATTCTTGTTACTCACTAACACATATATTCAAAGAATATCACATAAAATAATGTTGTGAGATTCACAATATTCTTGTTACTCACTAACACATATATTCAAGGAAGATCACATAAAATCATATTCATCAAATCAGTTATAAATGTCATTATTTTTTATGAAATACCAGAACACATGGAATTCGTTCCAATACGATCCTTTGATACAGA
Source organism: Stictocephala bisonia (assembly GCA_035578905.1). Lineage (NCBI taxonomy): Eukaryota > Metazoa > Arthropoda > Insecta > Hemiptera > Membracidae > Stictocephala > Stictocephala bisonia. The sequence continues at coordinate 6,737 of JAQJVL010008058.1, forward strand.
GGCCATTGAAATGGATAGAGAGAGATTTTAACAAATAAAACTAATTTAAATCCTAAAAGGGCAATTTAAATTTAAAACACTAAAATTTATCATATAAAATGTAATTATAAAATAAGCATATCAAAAACTTTATAATCTATTATAGTCCCAATCTTATACGTATGTGAATTTTGCCGATGATAATTTTGTCAAAGGTGTAAGCCAAACAACAAAACGAGTAAATAAAGCAGTTATTAGATTATAATTGGCTATTTAGTTTTATACTTTGTGATATATCCTAAATCAATGTGACACTTCATCCATTACGTCACTCGAGTAATTCATCTACTGACGTCACTCAGTCAATGACGCAGGTGATCTATCAGCTGGGCTTTCTATCATGGTCACCAATACAGAGCTTTAAATAGAACGCCCTAATCGTAAGGCACTGCTTCGTTGGTACTTTTAACCGAAACTAAACTATAAATAACTTACCTCTGCAACGGTTGTAAAACTATAAATAACTTATCTCTGCAATTGTTGTAAAACTTTAAATAACTTACCTATGCTACGGTTGTAAACCCATAAATAACTTACCTCTGCAACGGTTGTAAAACTAAATAACTTACCTCTGCAATGGTTGTATAACTATTAATAACTTACCTCAGCAACAGTTGTAAAACTGTATTTAACTTAACTCTGCACCGGTTGTAAAACTATAAACAACTTACCTCTGCAATGGTTGTAAAACTATAAATATCTTACCTCTGCAACGGTTGTATAACTATTAATAACTTACCTCAGCAACAGTTGTAAAACTGTAAATAACCTAACTCTGCAACAGTTGTAAAACTATAAACAACTTACCTCTGCAATGGTTGTAAAACTATAAACAACTTACCTCTGCAATGGTTGTAAAACTATAAATAACTTACCTCTGCAATGGTTGTAAGACTATTAAAAACTTATCTCTGCAATTGTTGTAAAACTATAAATATCTTACCTCGGCAACGGTTGTAAAACTATAAATAACTTATCTCTGCAATTGTTGTAAAACTATAAATAACTTACCTATGCTATGGTTGTAAACCCATAAATAACTTACCTCTGCAACGGTTGTAAAACTAAATAACTTACCTCTGCAACGGTTGTAAAACTAAATAACTTTTCTCAGCAACGGTTGTATAACTATTAATAACTTACTTCAGCAACGGTTGTATGACTATTAATAACTTACCTCAGCAACGGTTGTAAAACTATAAACAACTTACCTCTGCAATGGTTGTAAAACTATAAATATCTTACCTCTGCAACGGTTGTAAAAATATAAATAACTTACCTCTGCAATGGTTGTAAAACTATTAATAACTTACCTCGGCAACGGTTGTAAAACTATACGCTTTTATGTTTAATACTGTTAAAATATATCAAAATGTTAGCTTTAATAGAAAACAACATTATATACAAATAAATCTAAATGACATATTTTGTCGAGTAAGTTAGGATTTATTTGTTAACATAAATAGTTACGGTAAGTCTTTCTTGTTTTTTTTTTTTTTTTGGCTTCCAACCCATTTTATTTCACATAAATTTATTCGAAAACACTTTCTTCAAAATGTCTTTTGGATCAAGAAAATGTGGTTGTATTTGATTAAGGCTCTTAATTAGAAGATTTAATATTACAAAACTGCTTAGTAGTACCGAAAGGGGGTACCTACGCCAATCGATAAAAGTGATTTATGACTTCCGGTCACGTGACGTGTCAAAGATGGCCTGAGTCATGTCATCTTTAGCTGATGACGTCACGAGCCCTTTAAAAATTAAAGGGACCGGTTGAGGAAAGTGGGTCAAGGTCAAATGAACCAAATTTTAAAAAAAATAGCTCGTTTTCCCTAGACATTAGGACTTTGTGCTTCTATCACCCATTATTATTATTATTATTATTAATATACTGTTTCTTCGTCTTTGTAGGTGATAGTTTAAATTTCAAGAGACATGATTACTCTTTCATTCGACGTAGAATTAAACTGAGCCTACGAGTTATTTCTTCAGTTGCACTCTTGAGCGTTGATTTGCATGTTGCACAATTGCATGTACAATAACTAAAAGACTTGCATTCAGGACAAGCTAGTCCATCGACTTGATCCTGCGGTATTCTAAAACATTTTAAATCGCAACAATAATTATTCAGCACACGTTCAAAAGTTACAGCTTTCCTTTCCATAGACATGTTTTTTATTTCTTCTTCTCGTTGTTGTTGTTGTTGTTGTTGTTATAGGAGCGTGAGGTGCACTGTTCAACAGCCGGATGCAAAGTGAGGTAGCGCCGGCACGTCCGCTAGGGACTCGGTTTCTCCCCCACTACCACTACTTTACCCCCCACCACTACTTTACCTCCACCACTCGTCCCTCTATTCAGAGACGGGTTCAGCTTACCAAAACCAACTTCAACTGTTGTTTCCTCTTCTTCCTTTCCACAGATAGCGCTATGCGCTCCATCAATTTAAGTTGTGTACTTGCAGTCAGAAGAACACGAATAGTAAAAAATTTAACAAGTCCGAAATGTAGGTCAAGGTCACCGAAATTTGTTTTTAAAAAAAACCAACACGGTAGTATCTTATTAGATAAAATACCGTGTTGGTTTTCCTTAATTTTTTTTTCTTTTTTTTAATCATTTATTTACAACAACTCTGTTTACAATTGACTAGAACATAACTACAATTGACTAGAATATAACTACAATACAAATTAAATTACAAATTCCATCATTCGTGTGAGACGTGCAGAGTGAGTTCCGTAGAGTTGTTTCCACTTGATCCGTGGGACACCAGATATAAGGATCCAGGTTGAATATTCCGCAAATCCACATTCATCAGCAGTTGAACAAATCGTTTGGGCAGAAATACTTGAAATTTTGCTTCATCACCTTGTGTGAAGGGGGCTTCGCTGAGTGAGACCAAAACCGCTTCTCCGTGTGTTGTTTCCATCTTCCTTAGGTTGTGGACTATGTAGTGTTTGTGTTCTTTTAGCTCTGAACATTTCTTTGTTAATAGAACGTTGGATTTCGATTGGGTGTTGAATATTTCAACTAGTGCTTGAAGAGACTGCTTCTGCTGTCGTGTTGTCATCTTTGTAGTTGCTGCTGTGGTCTGATATGTTGCCTCGTCGGAGTCTATCATAATACTGGTGCTGTGGACGAGCCGCTACCGGATATTTATACCCCCACCACCGACAGCGTCACATATGTTTTCCGCCTTCAAGTAGTTTGCTAAACGGTACGCGTTGCGTATAGCACACTCTGTAAGTCCATGTATAGGATTGTTGGTATTGACGCAAATATGACCTTGTTGATTTGTAAAGTCCCTGTCTACATATATATCGTAGACTTTTCCGTACGTGTATCGTTGTATCCAGTTTCTCTTTTCTAATCCTCTTGTGTAAATAACATTAAATTGTTTACAAAACTGAAACATGATACTGTGTAGATTAGTGTAAGCTATATATCCTTCATACCATTGTATGTGATGGAAATATTTTGTCATCCATGCGTTTGTTCTTTTTGCTTTTGAATTTAGTTTGTTCCAGGAGAACGGAGGTTCAAACATAAATGGGTAAACAACAAATGTGTGCAAGTCTAAAATTATTAATTCTTTGATAATAAACTTATCATTGTTTCCACGAAACGCTTGAAATTCTATAACACAAGGTCTTGTAATTATATCTAATCCATCCATGTCGGAGGTCTTGCATCAACTGTTTTCCACACCACGGTAGGTATTCTTAAATACAAGGCCGTACAGTTACAGGCGCGTTGGTGTATATTTAACGTGGGCACCATCCCCGGTAGGCCTACCCCACTTTCACATTTTTTTTTTGTATTTTTCAAAGTTTTTATTTTATTGTTTTAACTCATTAACCTTGTTGATCTTTTGCAGGTTCAATGTTTTCTACTTCTCCAACTTCTTCTTCTTCTTCTTCTTCTGTTGCTTCTACGGTGTTTTTAAAGTCTCTCAATTGTCGCCACATTTCAACTTCATGAGGTATTCTATTAAAAACAGACGTATCCACAGGTCCGTAGAGTATGGTGCTATCCGGTTGTTTTTCCAACGTGTCCACCAAGTAATCCTTTATGATAGAGCTAGAAAATACCAACTGTTTCATGTATCTGGTAACGGGTGACGATGCACATTTGAAGATGTGGAATTCTTCACGTGTCAGTATAACTTTATTATCATGTCGAGTCAAGTCCCTAATGCGTACTTGTACTTGCGCACGATGTTTAACTACATCGATCTCGTTGTCACAATCAGAAAGTCAAATGTTTGTTTTCCTTCCACACATACCGTTGTTGAGGTAGCATTCTATTAGATGTAAATGTTTTAAGAGAGATTCCCACGCACTAGTAGAGAACAGTACCACCCTTGGACCGTGGTTCAGTATCACCGTAGGTGAATAATCTAATGATTTCTTCAGTCCAATAGAAATACTCTTACTTAAACATGATGATATCGGGTAAAAGATCCTTAGAAAAACTTCAGTTAGTATTTCTGTTGCAATGTTTTCCTCAAACTTCCTTTTTCTTTTAATGCCGACTTTGGCTGGTTCTTCTTCTTTTCTATTGTCTTCTTGTTTGTTGTCTTCTTTTTTCTCAAACTTTAAAAACTCGTCTATTTCCTTAATAACTTTTGCTTCTACGGTGTTATTTACCTCCTTCAGTAACGGAGTTAATTCCGAATTGTCCTGTGCTAGAGAACTCATTGTGTATATGCGATGTTACCCAAGCGGTGTCACACAAACGAATGAAGGCCGGTCTCAATGCTCCGCTATTTAACTCGGATGTTGTGGTGGGGGTAAAGTTTTCTACAAAACTGTTTTCACAATACCTGACAGCGGTGTGTATGTTACAATTTTATCATGTAAAATTAAACAATACGCAGAAGTATCGTCAGGTATATTTTCCTGAAATTCCATTTCTATCTTGATATCAACATTTGACGATTTTACAGATTCATTTTGTTTTGAACAATCAATTATTACAATCGGTGCCTTACTAACAAACTCTTGAGGACTTAGCAGAGGCATGTTTGTTCTACCGTAGTAGGAACTTTGAAATCTAGCGTACATATCGTACAACACACTGTATCTCTTCTTTTCAAAAGATATATTAATGTTGTCATAAGGATAAAACTGCGAATTCAGGTACACTTTACAATTTGTTATTTTGCAATGATCAAACTCACCAGCGTTTGCGGTAAGTACATTTCTTCTCTTGGTTTGCAATCCGAATATCACGTATCTCGCCTTTTCCAAGTGTGTAGAAGTCTTTACACTCCATGTGTGTCGTTGAGTTGATGGTAAAACAGGATATTCATGAAACTCCCAACTTCTGAACGGCATTACTATATCTCGATCCGATTTTAACTTTTTCAACAGTGTAATTCTGTGTTCATCATTTAGCCGTACATGTGGCACTCTCCAAACAATCTTGTCCAATGTTAGTTTCCATTCCATATTGGCATCAGTTGTTCCTGCCGCTGCTTTGATACAATCTTTATCGTTAGACGTTCTCAATAGAACCATATTCATTGGGTACGGTTCTTTGTCATAAACCTCTTACGGTGTTTCTTTTTGGTGTTAGTGAAAACACCTTTAATAATAAGCCGAATTTTATAAAATTTAATCTTCTAATTCATTTTGTAAAGTTTCTAATACTAGTGGTTTTGCGTTATTTACAAAGTCTTCAAGTTTTAATTTTGCATTGTCTATTTAAAATGTGTTACAATTCTATGATAGTGCGTGTGCTTGTAAAGTGACGTTAATACTAGGTTCTCGTGCTGGTGCATGTTGAATGACGCTAGGTCGTGACATCTCTTCACTTTCTGCTGCATTTGCGATGTTATCCAAGTTGTGGTTAATTTCTTGGTGAGCAAACTAAAAGCCATCATCTTAAAATTCAGCTCCACAAACGTTGCAACGGTTCACGTTGTGTTCTTGTAACTCCTCAACGTCTACTTCTACCCCGATGTTGGTTGGGTTGTGGTACATCTCTACATGAGCGACTAGAACCCAAATCATCTTCAAAGACATCTCCACAAATGTTGCAACGATTCATAATGCTTTCTTCTCGATAGATGGACTTTCAAATGGCGGTGCTCGTAGTGCGTCCTCCTTTTATACCTTCGCAGAGGGGTGGGGGAGGTAAATTTGGGTTTTGTGTCTAGAATCTACCAGTACAAGTAATGGAAGTTATCAGTACCGTAAATCGAATTGAGCTTTATATATTAGATTTCTGTTTTATTTTTGTCAAGTCGTCTTGAGCTTTAAAGTCTGTAGATTTCATTCTAGATAGGAATCTTTCATTACATCTCTGAGTGGCTTTCATTACATTTCTAAGGATAGTTTTAAGACTGAGAGCTGAAGGAAACTATAGAAGCCTCCACCACTTTCCCTCCATCACATGTGTTGTTTATAGCCTTCGTGCCAGCTGCGCGGATAATGAACCTGGCTTCCAGTTGACAACAAGAAGATGTATCCTCACTAGAAGTGCGAATAGGTTTATATATATATATATATATATATATATATATATATACGTACATGTACAATCTAATACTGACTCAAAGTTTACTTTTTCATTCTAATTTTGACTCAGTGTTTACAATATCGATTCAGAGCTTACAATTTTGACTCATGCAATGGGAATTATATTTAAGGTGGTCATTTCCCAAATCGCCGAGTTAAATTGGTCATGAAATGAGTTGGGTTGACATTCTTACATATGAGACCTCGACACAACATTGTACGTACTTTAAGGCGAATATGAATGATGATATGAGTGTAGGGTGAGTGTAGTCTGGTTACTAACTGCGTTTAACTTTTCCTCAGAAAGGGCAATTAGAGTAGAAGTAAGGTCGTGTTGTGAGAGTTTTCTAAGTCCTGAATGTGGGTCAAGGTCATCTAAACATATTACCAAAACGGGGAATAGAGCAGTAAGTAATTCTCACTTTGAACTACAGACTGATCTATTCCCCGCTCTGTCTTCAAGGGACAATCTACTTTCGCATCCAGTTACCAAAGCACGGGAGATGTATCACCTCTGCCATTGGACAGCAAGTGATATAGCCCGGCTAAAATGTAACTAGCCATATAAACACCCCACGGTTTTATTTACAAATTGGACAATTTGGAAAATTCATTAATGAGCCAGCTACAAATAACGAGCTATAAACTCGAAATAAGAGCCTTCTATTAATGATTTAAATTGATTATCATTCCATCATAATAAGTGGGTATTTGGGGGGTAATGTGGGGATTATGTGAGGGAAATTTAGGTAATGTGAGGGAAATGTGAGGGAAATAAGGGAAATTTAGTGGGGGAGGGGGGTGGGGGTTGGCACCACTGCGCCGCCATCTTTGATCCGGTCACGTGACCGCCACCATCTTGGAAAACTGAAAAAAGTGGGTCTCAAACTCTTATAAAATAACTACTACTGGGTCTAGAACCAACAGATATTCACTACTATAGTCGGCCACGCCAGGGTGGCCATACGTGGTTCTGGAATTGGGAGAAAGGATAACAGCAATAAGATGTTAAAACGTACAGCGCAGATAGCCTTGAACGCTATTGCGCGGCTAAAGAAGAAACATAGTGGCGGCAACAACTTTAGGAGAATGAAAAAAAGAACGTGTCTTGGCGTTGCCAAAAAGTGGAGGGGTTCTACCGTTACTGCCGATATTTGCTGGCCTTAGTGCTATTGGCAGTTTGGCAGGAGGTGCAGCTGGAGTGGCCAAGACCATTGCTGAAATTAAAGATGCTTCAAAAAGGCTGGCAGAGCATCAACGTCACAATGAGACTACGGAGGCGATTGCTTTACGACGAGGTAAAGGACTCTACTAACAACCATGCCGAAAGGGTCTTGGTCTCTACATGACACCCTACTCAGCGGTGCGAAAAAACTATTAAAGTTGTTGCCCGACCGTGCGTTGTACGACAAGGATTTGACGTTCTACGCTCAGCTCTTTGCAATTCCTAATTTTAGAGGAGTTTTTATGCGGGATGCTTTGCCAATGCGACCTTGGAAAAATGAGTCTACCATTGTGAATCTCGACAGCAGCAGTGGTGCTGGCACCCACTGGGTCTGTTTCAAGAAAAAGGGCAATCGAGTTGATTACTTTGATAGTTACGGAGATCTACAGCCTCCAGTAGAAATGCAACGCTACCTGAAGGGCACTTCATATCTTACAATCGTACTGACTACCAGTCTGTACACACAGAGAGCACGATTTGTGGACACCTATGTTTAGCATTTTTACTGACCTAATAAATTGCTTATTAACCTATGTTTGCGAGTGTTTTACTCAGTCATGTCTCTGACGCTTACTTTCAGCGGAACAAAATCGGAGCTTGGGTCGGAATTTTTTTCCACCCATACATTTGACTGATGACGACGTTTGGGAAGTGGGTCTACTTAGTCTTGAGACTTACAACTCAATACCTAATGTGGACAGTCCAAACAATCTACTTCACTATGGTGCCGATGGTGGGGGGTAATTTCTATACCAGAGGGTACGTATAGTGTTGGTCAGATTTCTGCCTATATACAGGCTGAACTGAGTAAGTTACCCAACGGACCTGTCGTACGAATAACCGTGAGCAACAGCACTCTCCAAACGAGCATCAAGTCTCGGTTTTAGTGGACTTTACAAAGGAGAACTCAATTGGTGGGTTGCTGGGGTTTAAGAAAGAGGTTATTAAACCCGGTCAGGTAGCTACAGGTGGAATGGTGGACATCTTTTGGATCAACACGATTCGTGTTGAATGTAATATTGCCACGGTTCTTATGTTAATGGATGCCGGCCCATGATATTTATCAATTCTTTCCCACCGTGCTAGCTGGCTATAAATTGGTAGAAACCCCGAGTCCAGTCATTTATGTACCTGTCACCGTGCATAATATTGACAAACGTCACCTACGGATTACCGATCAGGACGGTTAAATTGGTGAATTTTCGTGGAGAACGTATTACGATACGGCTGCATTTAAGAAAACAGTAATGGGTTTCGTTTATTGGAGTGGTAGGAAGCCAACCTATTTAATGGCGGTGCGCAGATATAAGTTTACTAGTGACAATCGATCTGTCAAACGATTAACTCGTACAAATCGGAGATTCTTGCAATCCCGGGATATAATATCATTACATAATGAACGATATGTTGGACATTATGCAGAGTGTGCCATTTGATGATACGGTCACGCATATGGAGTGGCATACTCATCTTTCCTACGCTTCAATCACTTTGAACAATAATGATGAAATACGTTATACCAATACAGCAACAGGATTTGTGTGTAATACCATCTCTCTCTTATCTATATGTTGAGGGTAAGCTCTTTTTAAGCGATGGCAACGCTACTGCCGCAACAAAGTTTGTCAATAACGCAATAGCTTTTCTCTTTGACGAGATGCGGTATGAAGTTGAACGGTGTAGAGATTGACGGGTGAAGGAATCCTGGTATTACTACTACACTAAAGGGGTATGCGTCACTGAGTGAATTGGAACTGAAGAGTACCGGATGTTGGGCCTCTACGTCTGCTAATCTGTTGTACAGACTTGATGAAGATAATGTTGACAAGAAGGGGAACTTTAGCTTTTGTATACCTCTTAACCAACTTTTTGGTTTTGCCGAAGATTACAAGAAGATTATGGTAAATGCACGCCATGAGCTGGTATTATTAGGTCTTTGGTGACAAGAATGCTGTTATGTGGGATAAGGACACACCAACTGCCACTGTGGAATCCATTAAAGTTAAGTTGGATAAGTTAAAATGGCGAATGCCTAACGTAACTTTAAGCGATAAGCAGCGTGTACAGCTGCTAAAGTATTTGAGTCGAGGTACTATCATACCTGTGGAGTACAGGTCATGGGAATTTTATGAGTATCGGCGCTGCCAAATACTTCACGGCAAACGTGGGCTGTAAAGACTGCTTCTCAACTGGGAAAAAAACCAAGGTATGTGATCGTGGCTTTTCCAAACGGGCGAAGAAACGGAAATGGAAAAGAATGGCTGCTCACTTTGATCATTGTGATTTGACCAATTTAAAATTACATCTTAACTCAATCTCGTATCCGTAAGATGATTTTAAAACTAGATTTTGGAAACAATCATTAACGCAGTTTTGTACGACATGTATACTCGTTCCAAGAGAGTTATTATGGAACAATTACGCGCCCACTGTTGAGCAAAGAGCTGTTTAAAAGAATCGCGCTATTGTAGTGATCGATTGCTCTAAACAAAACGAGACCTTGAGATCCGCACCTGTTGATATACGCATTGATTTTGAGGCAGCTAACCAGTTTTCTCAAAACACCTGCGCTTACTGTCTAATTATTCACGATAAATCATTTACCTACGATCCCTCTACAAATCTTGTTCGCAAACTTGTTTAGGGCGTGGCTTAGTGCTATAAATTGGTGGGCTGAGGTTGCGCTACAGTCAGTGTAGCATCATGGTCAGGAAGGCAGTAATCGACTTTAGCGCATTTGCCACCCAGGACGGTACGTCTATAATCAAGGATCTCTCCATTATGGATGTTGACACAAAGTGTGTTCAACAATGGATCTTTAGACCACCAAAAGAAAACACTCCTTCAGGCTGGAATGACACTGTGCGCGTAACCGATGGCTCAGTAAGCACTATCACGGGCTGGATTTTGATGCTGGATTCACTGACTACAAGATGCTGGGTGGAAGCGCTGCAAAGCACTTGTGCTGACATAGAACTACTCTACACGTCGACTCTGGAAAAAGCAAAGGTACTGGGGCGACTGTTTGACAACCGGCGTGTTGTGTTCAGTTTGGAAGAATTGGGATGTCCACGTTTGCCAGAGAAACTAATTCCGACTGAGGAAGAAGAAGAAGATAGACCCTCCGTGTCTTTGGCACAGCGTCTAAGCTTCTGGATTTAACTGCACACAGACCAATGTTAGCAAAATGGCGTCTTGGTGTATGCAAAACTTGTCCAAGATCGACATGACTGAGGCGTCGGTGCGTGAAAAGACATTCACTGATTGGAAACATACAACACCCACTCCTCGACAGTTGGCCGAACATGGGTTTGTAAGGATTGCCGAAACTGTTGGACAGCACAAAGTGTGTTTACTGTGGAGTCATTTTATTTAGGTGGGAACCTTATGATGACATAGCTCATGATCATGAGTTCAACTCGCCGTTCTGTAATTACATTCAGTACAGGCGGCAAAAGTCAGAAAAGGAAGCGGAGGAAACCTTTTTAAAGCAGCCCAACAGGTCTGCGATATTGAACTTGTCAAATTATGCAGTGCTTGACATTCTCCAATCCTCTAGTCACCGCAGTACATACTATATACGAAGAAGACAGAACTTCCCCATAAATTGCTGCCGACCGAATCAGGTTTGAAGCTCACATTGCGAAACTGACGTCACTCCTATCAGCAGTCATCGAACATAAATTAACACATATAGCAAAATGTACAAAATCTGATCACAGCTCCTGTAGCGAAAATAAATGCGTAATACTATAGAAATCTTTTTTTGTTTTCCTCCTTTATCTTATACAGTAGCAGCAGCGGCAGCACATAGCTTGCACGTCTCGTCCACGACAGCCCAGGGCCTACTTGCTGGACGCAGTCATTGAATTTACAACACACACCACAAGTACAGCTACTTGCTGACTCGGCACACAGGTACTCTTACTTGCTGGACTCAGTCACACACACACCCGCCACGAGCCACCCTCAAAACTTTTGTAGGTTGCTGTATAGGACGCTAGTTACAACCGAGCCACTTTCAGAATATTAACCACTACTAAATTGTTGTGCACTTATTGAGGTGAATAAATGTTTTTTCTACTTACCTGGTGTATTTTCTCTTGTATCCAAGCTGGGGTCCCAGTACTGCATGTCATGATCGCCCTGGCGGGCCATGCACTGAGACGACGATATTCATGAAGGTGGCCAACCTGGTGACGACGCAACGTTTTTTCCTTATGGGAGAATAACATGCCTGCCTTCGATGTGCAACTTTGAAGGCAGGTGGCCGACCTGCCGGGGCACAACGTTTTTCCTTATGGGAGAATAACATGCTTGCCTTCGAAGTTCAACTTTGAAGGCTTTTCTATCTACTTGGGTATGAAAAAGGGGTACAAAGGTTAAAATTTTTACAATAAAAAATCGAGTTTTAAAAAACATTTTCAAGTACCCACCCATTTCCCTTGCTCACCCACTTAGCCACGTTTTCTAAAATTTTTGTCTGTAGCCTCAGATTTTGTACATCTAGAGAATCAAAGTAAAAAAGGGGACGATTTTTGCATGAAAGAAAGGTGCTGTTGAATTTCTTCGTTGTTAACAATTTTGGGAAATTTAATTTGGCCCGCAATTCCCATTTTACCCCCCCGAGCCTGTTTAGGTGTTTATTTATTTCGGCCATGTTTTTATTTTTATGATCAAAAAACTTTAAAGGAGATGGGGACGGGAAAAGTGTCGAATCGACGGGAGATGGTGACCAGGTTTCGTTAAGGCAAAGGATTCCATGGTTAGGTGAGGATACAATTAAAAAATTTTCTTCGATAAAAAATTCATTAAAAGTTAATTTTTAAATTAAATTACAAAAAAGGAGGATATTAAAAATATTGATTTTTTTTTCGAAAAACCGTACAGAGAACGGGTCCCAAAAAATTAAATTCAAGAATATTGTATTTTAAAATCGAGTATTTTTACTGTATCGAGAGCAAAGTGGGACACGCTATCAGTGAGTTCAAGAGCAGAAGTAAACAGAGAATGTGTTGTTGGTTAAGTAGGAATGGATGAGGGAGGGGAGGGGGGGGGGGGAAACATAAAAAGTAGCAAGGTCACGCGCCCGTCCAGACATGAAACCGTTTGGGGCCCGGAGCCTATTTTCGAGTTTCGCAGCCCCGGGATGATTCATGCGCCTGTCCAGATTGAAATCCCATTACGCATCCCCCTTTTAGTACCTTTTTTTTAAATGTTCAGAAAGGAATCATATACAAGTTAATTAAATGTTCGATATTATTAAAGAGATTTTGCAAATTTAAAAAACACGAGATGTAAAACAAGCTTGTGGTAAGGAAGCAGATGTATACAGCCAGGGGTTTACCCTTTTAGGTCAGTGTTTTTATTGTTTTCTATTAATCAGCACGCAGGACGCTCCACTTCATATCAACCAATGAACTTTAGGGTCAAGTGTGTTATAATAGCGAAAAGCCTCCATGAAATATTGCGTTTGTTATGGTTATTTTTGCCCCCGAGTCAACTGTTGGTATTTTCCCCGCATGCGCGCCAGACACAGCCGACGCGTTTGTCGTTTTTTTATAGTATAAAGGCCGCATCTTTTTTTATTTTTTTTAGTATAACAAGGGAAAGACGCCATTTTGGGGATGAGGGAATTTTTGGGGGGAATTTGGGTGTGAGTTGGCGCGGGAGGGAAAAGACGCCATAGGGACAAAAAATTCATTTTATTTTTAAAGAGTGTACATTTTTATATAGTTATAAAGGCCGCCATATTGGATGAGGAATTTTGGGGGGAATTTTGGGAGGGAATTTTGGGGGGGAGTTGGGGGCGGGAGGGAAAGACGCCATATTGGATCCGGTCACCATCTTTTTACATTTTATATAGTATAAGAGTGTTCATTTTGTATAGTATAAAAAAGGGAAAGGCTACCATTTTGGATGAGGGAATTTGGAGGGAATTTTGGAGGGGGAATTTTCCCAGGGAGTGTGAGTTGGCGCTGGAAAGGGGAAAAAACGCCATATTGGGCAAAAAAAGTTCATTTTATTAGTATAACATGGAAAAAAGTTAGGTTAATAGTGTTTTTTTATATAGTTTTAACAAGGGAATTTGGAGGTAAGTTTGGGAAATTTGAGGGGGAAAATTTTAGGTTAGGAAAAGTGAGGTTAGGAAATTTGGCGGGAGCATGGCCGCCCCCCATCTTGAAAAAGTCACGTGACCGCTCTTGACCAATCAGAAGCCAGAAAAGTGGGTCTCGCTCGCCCAGTTTTTACCTACTGATGTTCGTAGTTTTAAAATGTCAGCAATGCTATAACTCTTGAAGTCTTCGTGAGTAATCGAATCACTTAGAGCTCTTGAGGCATTTCTCTCTAAATATGCTTTAGTATTTTATGGAATTTAACAACGTGATTTTTTTTACATTAAATTTAATTATAACTTATAAAATTTTACGTTTTGACACGTACAATTTTTAAGTTATACGTTTAGACACGTTATAAATTATAAAAAATTATTTTCATTTTTGATTGTTGTAGGGAAAAAGTTTTGTTTTTTATTTTATAAAACAGAAGATTTTACATTTTTATAAGTAAAAATACGTATGTGCGTATTTTTATAGTGATTCAATTTGATTAAAAACGAGTGCCTGCATTGTATTGATTTGTTTATATTTATTTATTAATTTAAAAAAAATTTTAAATTAAAAAAACTTGATCGAAGTTTTACGGTTTTTTGGATGAATGATTTTTAGGGGGGCTAACATTATAGACATTTTCAGCGGGAAATAATTTTAATTTTTTTA
>JAQJVL010008059.1:0-21284 GCA_035578905.1 Stictocephala bisonia
TGTTTTTTTTTGTTTTTTTTTAAGTGTGTTTATAAAAAATTACTCAAACAATGTTAAGTTTAATGTCTCAAATTATCAGCTTTTTGATATGGCTCATGTTATGGTTGTTATCAGCTCAAAAATCTATGGTCCATTTTGTGGTCCATTGTGGAGCGCTAGTGTAGTTCTTTGTAAATTTAATGCAGTTTAAGCAGACAGTGGGGGCAGACCTCACTAACTAACCAAATTATTGGCACAAATATTCCTATCAGATGACGTTTCTATTGTAGGTGTATAATCAAGGATAGTAATACAGGACTATTTATGCAGTCGCAGACCGGGGCCGAAGGCCGAGGTTTCACCAACACAGCGAGTGGCGAGGTTGGCACGTGAAGTGTGCAAGGGTGTTCCCTGGTAGTTTATCATTCACGTAGTGTCATTACATAAACAGTTAGCCTTAATAAGTCGCAAGACAAAACCTAAGGCCTTTTCAACCTCACTGTAATAATTTCCTTCTTCACTTATCGTTATTTTTGTTTTTTAATAAGACTATGAGATCACTCACTCGCTGAATTTAAGATGAGTATTTCTATTGATTCTGAATGTTGTCATATAAACATCATAGTTTTCGAAATAACCAACAATAATTATGTATTTAATGGTTAACTTAAGCTAGGACTTTTAGTCTAATCCTTATCTAATACACTTCATTATTAAGACACCAATCACAGAGATGCGCGCGTATATGCAGGTCGAATGAGTGTGATGAGTGTAGACTTATGAATGCAGTCATTGTTACTAACTAAGGTCTACCTTTTTTAGATAGAGCTATTTATTAACAGCCCAAAATCCAGGATATCTAAGGAACTATAGCAAATGGAATTCTAACTACGACGTATTGGTCTGATAAGCCAGATACTAAGTGTCCTTCCCTATACAATACCGGACTCTGACTACCACCCAATACGGACACTAAAAACATCTCTATTGTACCTACAACTGATGGCAACCATTGAGCGGACGTCAAGAGGACCGAGCATAGAACCAATTTTCTACGATATCCACTTTTAATACTTCTACGCAAACAAGTTTTATAAAGTTTGTTTTTATAGCTTCGGATTATAAGACAAATAACAATTTTCCCAAAAAGGCCCTTAAAACTAAAATAGAAAATGTCTGACTTTTCATGAAGCCACGTTCGATCTATTTACATGTAAATGTAGTTTTTTGCTTTTCGGAAACACAGAAGGTACTGCAAATTTAGTGAGTTAATAAGCATATGTTTACTGGCACAAATAAGCAATCACTTGACAAACTAAACACAGGTTTGCTGATTTACTTTTACAAAGGTAACTCACTTACTCACTTAGGCACTCACACTACATCTTAGGCGAGCCAGAAACTTTAAATTTACCATTTTGAAATGAAATGAGTTATTTACTGTACCGGGTCTTGGACCGGTACAGTTTCGTTTTTTCCGTCGTAGTCTGCCGGGCTGCCTGAGATTCGCTTTTGCCCGGCGTTTCGCGTACTTTGGTGGCCGTTGGCCCAGTTCCGTTTCGTTCCGTGTTCCAGCAGCTTCGGTCAGGTTGGCCTGGCTGTTCAGTGGTCTTGTGCTGCCTGCAGAAATAGACATGTTCAGATAGACACACTAAAACGTAAGTGTTCATTTTGTAAGTTTTAATATCTAATCACCCTTTTGGTGAAAATATTTTGGTTCAATAATATTTAATCGTTCTTGCTTGTGTTTTCAGAGTTTTGTTAAATTTGTGTTCTTTGTCTAGATGTTTCTCAGACTAGGTTAAAGCCATGTGCTCCCTTGTTACTTTTACCGTTAATGCTTTTTATATCTGCCTTTATTGTCAATAGTAGTTCTGTATAATGTTTTGTTGAGCCTTTTTACAGTTGTAGTTACCGATTTACCATATTTTTTGTTCTTTGCCAATAACCTAGCCTAGCTGTACCCTTTGATTTTCATGTTATAACCTATTGCTCCTGTATCCATAGCCTAGTTTTCAGTTCGTCATTTTTAGTTCCATATACGTAATTACGTCTTTTATAATTTGTTAAATTTGTAAATTGGTTTTAAATCTGAGTTTGCCAACATAATTATTCATAGCCTAAAGTTAATCTTTCACTGTCTTGTTTGCTCTTCATGTCCAGTTTTGTTAAATCATGCACCCTTATATTTAGTGGTTATGTGTAATATCTTGTTGTGATGGCTGGACTGTGTTTAATGGCTGTGTTTGACCTTGCAGTCCAGGGTCCTTGAGTGGGACGTTCAGCCCTCAGCCTGCCGTCCGGGGATTGTCTACCATCTGCACTGCTAGCCTGGCCTGAGGACCATGTTGGAGCCTGGAGTTGCCCGCTACCCGCCCTACATCTTTGGTGGTAGAAGTCTTCAGTCCTCAGGTCAGTTCGTTCCATCTTTTTTCCCGGCGGCTGAGCTGGGGGTTTTGCTGTTTAAATATTTGTAAAAAAAAAAAAGAAAAGGGAAAAAAAGAGGAGGTATGATAAGGGTCGTACTCCTAACCCTTTTCAGGTTGGAGATCTGGTTCTTTGTCAGGCTCACCCGGTCAGTTCGGCCGCGGAACGAAGAGCTGCAAAGTTGTGCTATCGGTGGTCTGGTCCCCACCGCATCGACAGGTTTTTGTCACCGGTGACTGCTCTGCTGGTTGATCCCCAGTCAGGCAAGGTGTTCAGGAAAGCCCATGTGTCCCAGCTTAAGGCTTTCCGGGGAACGGTTGATCCAGGAGTTGGTGTTCCTGGGGGTTTCTTGGGGCAAAGAGATTGATCACCTCTGCGCCCTAGGTGGCTGTTCTGAGAGAGTCGCTCTCTCTCTTTTTTCTTGTCGGGCCCGACAGTCAGGGTAGTTTGCTCCCGGTTCGAGGGGTTTCCCCGCTTAGGTTCTCTTGGGCGTCCTTGGAGCACCACTCTTCGGAGGTCTTCTTCGTCTTCTGTGTGGTTCCCTGAGGTACCGAGTTTTCTCCCCTGCCTGGGTGTGTTGAGGTTTTGCAGAGGGAGGTTGTACCGGGTCTTGGACCGGTACAGTTTCGTTTTTTCCGTCGTAGTCTGCCGGGCTGCCTGAGATTCGCTTTTGCCCGGCGTTTCGCGTACTTTGGTGGCCGTTGGCCCAGTTCCGTTTCGTTCCGTGTTCCAGCAGCTTCGGTCAGGTTGGCCTGGCTGTTCAGTGGTCTTGTGCTGCCTGTAGAAATAGACATGTTCAGATAGACACACTAAAACGTAAGTGTTCATTTTGTAAGTTTTAATATCTAATCACCCTTTTGGTGAAAATATTTTGGTTCAATAATATTTAATCGTTCTTGCTTGTGTTTTCAGAGTTTTGTTAAATTTGTGTTCTTTGTCTAGATGTTTCTCAGACTAGGTTAAAGCCATGTGCTCCCTTGTTACTTTTACCGTTAATGCTTTTTATATCTGCCTTTATTGTCAATAGTAGTTCTGTATAATGTTTTGTTGAGCCTTTTTACAGTTGTAGTTACCGATTTACCATATTTTTTGTTCTTTGCCAATAACCTAGCCTAGCTGTACCCTTTGATTTTCATGTTATAACCTATTGCTCCTGTATCCATAGCCTAGTTTTCAGTTCGTCATTTTTAGTTCCATATACGTAATTACGTCTTTTATAATTTGTTAAATTTGTAAATTGGTTTTAAATCTGAGTTTGCCAACATAATTATTCATAGCCTAAAGTTAATCTTTCACTGTCTTGTTTGCTCTTCATGTCCAGTTTTGTTAAATCATGCACCCTTATATTTAGTGGTTATGTGTAATATCTTGTTGTGATGGCTGGACTGTGTTTAATGGCTGTGTTTGACCTTGCAGTCCAGGGTCCTTGAGTGGGACGTTCAGCCCTCAGCCTGCCGTCCGGGGATTGTCTACCATCTGCACTGCTAGCCTGGCCTGAGGACCATGTTGGAGCCTGGAGTTGCCCGCTACCCGCCCTACATCTTTGGTGGTAGAAGTCTTCAGTCCTCAGGTCAGTTCGTTCCATCTTTTTTCCCGGCGGCTGAGCTGGGGGTTTTGCTGTTTAAATATTTGTAAAAAAAAAAAAGAAAAGGGAAAAAAAGAGGAGGTATGATAAGGGTCGTACTCCTAACCCTTTTCAGGTTGGAGATCTGGTTCTTTGTCAGGCTCACCCGGTCAGTTCGGCCGCGGAACGAAGAGCTGCAAAGTTGTGCTATCGGTGGTCTGGTCCCCACCGCATCGACAGGTTTTTGTCACCGGTGACTGCTCTGCTGGTTGATCCCCAGTCAGGCAAGGTGTTCAGGAAAGCCCATGTGTCCCAGCTTAAGGCTTTCCGGGGAACGGTTGATCCAGGAGTTGGTGTTCCTGGGGGTTTCTTGGGGCAAAGAGATTGATCACCTCTGCGCCCTAGGTGGCTGTTCTGAGAGAGTCGCTCTCTCTCTTTTTTCTTGTCGGGCCCGACAGTCAGGGTAGTTTGCTCCCTGTTCGAGGGGTTTCCCCTCTTAGGTTCTCTTGGGCGTCCTTGGAGCACCACTCTTCGGAGGTCTTCTTCGTCTTCTGTGTGGTTCCCTGAGGTACCGAGTTTTCTCCCCTGCCTGGGTGTGTTGAGGTTTTGCAGAGGGAGGTTGTACCGGGTCTTGGACCGGTACAGTTTCGTTTTTTCCGTCGTAGTCTGCCGGGCTGCCTGAGATTCGCTTTTGCCCGGCGTTTCGCGTACTTTGGTGGCCGTTGGCCCAGTTCCGTTTCGTTCCGTGTTCCAGCAGCTTCGGTCAGGTTGGCCTGGCTGTTCAGTGGTCTTGTGCTGCCTGCAGAAATAGACATGTTCAGATAGACACACTAAAACGTAAGTGTTCATTTTGTAAGTTTTAATATCTAATCACCCTTTTGGTGAAAATATTTTGGTTCAATAATATTTAATCGTTCTTGCTTGTGTTTTCAGAGTTTTGTTAAATTTGTGTTCTTTGTCTAGATGTTTCTCAGACTAGGTTAAAGCCATGTGCTCCCTTGTTACTTTTACCGTTAATGCTTTTTATATCTGCCTTTATTGTCAATAGTAGTTCTGTATAATGTTTTGTTGAGCCTTTTTACAGTTGTAGTTACCGATTTACCATATTTTTTGTTCTTTGCCAATAACCTAGCCTAGCTGTACCCTTTGATTTTCATGTTATAACCTATTGCTCCTGTATCCATAGCCTAGTTTTCAGTTCGTCATTTTTAGTTCCATATACGTAATTACGTCTTTTATAATTTGTTAAATTTGTAAATTGGTTTTAAATCTGAGTTTGCCAACATAATTATTCATAGCCTAAAGTTAATCTTTCACTGTCTTGTTTGCTCTTCATGTCCAGTTTTGTTAAATCATGCACCCTTATATTTAGTGGTTATGTGTAATATCTTGTTGTGATGGCTGGACTGTGTTTAATGGCTGTGTTTGACCTTGCAGTCCAGGGTCCTTGAGTAGGACGTTTCAACCCTCAGCCGGTCGTCCGGGCAAAGTTCTACCTACCACACTGCGAGCCTGGCCTGGGGACCATGTGATTGAGCAAGTTTGCCCCGTGCTGCCCTCTCTACTTCTTTGGGTAGAAGACTTCTGTCCTCAGGTCAGTGCGTTCCAGCTTATTCTCCCGGCGGCTGAGCTGGGGGTGATTTGTGAAAAAAAAATATATAAATAAATAAATAAAAAAGAAATAAAAAAGGAAAATGGTGCGGAACTTTATGTGGCCTAGGCCTAAAACTGGAACTTGCAGTGATTCATAAAACAGCCATGGGGACTTATATTTTTTTTTTTATTTAAAAAAAAAAGGAAAAGCTTTAAAATACACAAAGATTTTTTTTTTATGTTAATATTTATTTATATTTATTGTTATTTAGTTTAAGTAGTTTATTTTGTTGTTAGATATTTTGGAGTTTATATTTGTTAGGTCCCCATTGTTAAAGTATGTTATTTATTTATTTATATGTTTAGGCCTAGTGATCGTTATTTATTTTTTCGTTGTTAATTGTATTATAGATGTCTTGAAGTGACTTTTTACTAGAACGGTACCGTGTTATATTTTCTTTTAAATTGTTTAATTTTTAAACTTTCACCAAAAGGGGATTATTGTGCTTTGATTTAACGTCTAATTCGGAGCTGCCCAGGGATTCCGGCTTACTCCCTGGCCCGGTGGAATTATGGGATTTGGGCTAAATTGCCGGTTTAATTGTTGTTTGCCAGAAGTTTTCTAAATTTTCACTTTTATTTGGGGCTTAAAATTTGCTTACGTTTTGGGGGTCTCCGGCTAAACTGCAGATAGGCCAGGTAGTTGTTAATTGTTAATTTTGGTATTTGTTGAGTTTGTTGTTTTGTAGCTTTTGTGTATTATCGGGTTAATTTGAGTGTGTTTGTTATTTATTTAAGTACGAATTTATGTTGTGGCCTTCTGCCTTTTATATTGTGGCCTTATGCCAGCCAGTTTTGCTTTTTGGTAATAAATCAGTTTTGCTCAGCTGCCGAGTGTTATTTTGACCCTCCAACTGCCACCCGTGATCCCATCGCTCGACTTGTTTTGAGCCATCCCCCAGTTGGCACGCTTTCCAGCTTTGGTGGGGGGGATGGGTCTCATTACTTAATATAAATTTAAATAAATTGTAATGTGACAACTAAGTCTCTCATATGTTTACCCATTTTCAAAATAAGTAATGCAACAATGTAAATGTCATTGACTTAATTCAAATGACATTATATTGCAAATTAGCGCCAAAACTAAAAATTAAAAGGTCAGAATTTATATATAATAAACAAATATATATTAAAAATCTGTAGTGTTGAGGAATTTCTGTATAACAAATTGTCTTGCACGATTATCACGGCTGTTCAAGTCAAACCAATCTGTCAACGTGATGTGTTTCATTTCTGCAGTTTGAAGTGCTTCTTCTTCTTTTCCCCACATGGAAGTAAACGTTATGCTGTCCTTCTTCGTGAACTGCTAAACGTTTGAGACTGTTCGTGCGATTGCTTTGAATTAAGTTGAATAATAATCTTACGTGTACTGATGTACTGCATGTTAGTGAAACTAACGGTTTTGTAGATAGTCAAAGTTATCCACAAACCTAAATTCCAATTCATTATCTCCTTCTTGCACAATTATTTCTACTGAAGTTTTTTTGTAAATTTGAGCTTATGGATTTTATGATGAAATTTTGGCTAATCTTAACAGTACCTGACGTTTCAAGTTACTTTCTTCGTTACGCCTTTGACGTAAAACGTAGGCCCCTTAGTTGCCCTGGATATTAGGCTATTAATAAATAACTCTTCCTCAGAAACAGTCAACCTTAGTTAGTAACAATGACTACACGCGTTCGTCTACTCTCATCACACCCACTCACCCCTTATATCCGCCCATATCTCTATGATAGTGATGAATAATGTACAATTGGCCATAAGAGAGGTCTTCAATACTTGGCGGCAGCAAATCAGAAATGAAACGATAAATCTTTCTTTGGATTTTAAACGTTAAGGTACATTTCCTGAATTGTCTTTCTTAGTAGCTGTAAAAAGAAGCAAATCCTATAGCATTGTTGCATTGACGGATATGATTAAATAGTTGCAAGTCCCTTTCAAACCTTCGTTTAAGTTATTTGTTAGTTGGTGGCTGGGTTAGGTAAATGAGTTTATTATGACGATATGGCATAAAATGATTATTAGTAGTTTCTTCTCTAAAATGAAGAGTACTACAATGTATAAGCTCTTGATCCATTACATCTGCGTTATGAGCAGTTAAATTTCTTTTATCTACTATCGTTCTTCTAATGGTGGTTGCAATCGATCATCGTTCAGTTCAACATTTACTACTCTTGCTCTTCTTCGTATAGTGCCATCCTGTGAAGAACTCTCCGTCTCTGTGGTCTTCTCCTGGCGTTCAAAGTTAGTACGTAACAAAAACTGCGGTCATGCATAAATAACATATTTCATCCTTTAAACAATTAAATATTTCACTGTTTACAGTTTAAATGACAGAAATAATTCATACAAATGCAAACAAACACGTAATATAAAAATGCAGCTTCGTCTTTACAATTTTTTTAAGAAGCCTCATTCCCATTAGATTAACATGGGAACTTTCAGGGCCAATGGGCGAAGTCGTAAAGGTCATTGTGAAACTTTTATTTTTCCTGCCATCTACAATATCAGAGCTATAAATTGAGCCATTTCAGAAGGCCGTAGGTGAAGTGTAGCTCTTCTGGAATTTTGACGCAACCTTACGAAATTAAATACATAGATGGATAAAAAAATTAAGACAGCTACGCATATGGGGGATATTAACCATACGGTTTATTTCTTCATCTTGAAAACATTGTGAATTTCCACTTCTCAATGCCCAACCTTAAGTATCTGATATTATTGCATGCTATCGAATGTTTAATGCATATTTCAACAGATATATATTCACATCAGTGATTATAAACAGCCAAAACAATATGGACCAAGAAATACTAACAGGATTTCATGTGGCCAAAAATGTTACTGGAGTCTGTTAAAATTATTCAATAGCAAGCTGTTGTTTAGGATGACAAAAGTTAGAATGTAAGAAGTGATTGTACAACTCTTGTATGAGCTATGTCTGGACACTAATTATTAAAAAAAACTGTATAAAGATGATAATCTTTGAAAATGAAATATTGAAAAGGGTTTGTGGACGAACTTATGAGACAGGACAATAAAGACAAGAGATAGTGCGCAAACCCTGCTATATGTAGATATATTGTAGTCTGGTGATTAGCAGCAGGAGAATAAGATGGATGGGTCATGTCAAAAGGAGAGAAGAGGATAGAACCGTAACAAGAGTATAGACTGGAATAGCGTAAGGAAACTGCTGTCTGGGAAGACCAAGGTGGGGTGATTAGGTGATGTAAGTAGAGTGGGTGGTGACATCGAGAGGCAGAAGACAGAAGCATTTGGAGACAAGTTGTTGGCGAGGCTAAAATCCAATTATGATTCGAGTGGCCACAGGAGTACGTGAATAAGTATCTTTTTACATTATACCTCTATGGTATGATTGAACGGGAAGCTTAGTTTTTTAATGTTTTTACTAATTGATTGTAAACGAATATTTTATTTTTTATATTTTTATTTTTATACTATACGTGCATCATAGTGAACGTATAGCAGTACTAAAAGTTTGTTTAGAACGACATGTCCGAATATGTAACGTTTAACATAAATCAGCTACAATAGAAACAATTACAACTTATTGGTAATACTGTTTTTTCTATGTAAAATAGAATAGCCTTGGGATGGATAAGTATTCTTTTCTTTCTTGGGATGGATAAGGATTCTTCTCCCAAAATAAATTATTTTATTCACCATTACGAAGAATAGACAATGCAACCGATCTAATCCAAGAGGGATTGATAGTGTAGTGGAGAAAGTCTTTGTTTTCGTCTCTCATTGTCCACTTAATACTCCCACTCTCTCTCTCTCTTTCGAATTCAAATAAATAAACAGACAAAACCGTATCTTCAAATTTATGGTATATATTTTTGTGTGAATAAAAACAACTGACAAACTACCGCCTTTTCCCCAAACTATTCAAAATATACGAACTCTGTCCACCAACTCGAAA
This sequence comes from Stictocephala bisonia, assembly GCA_035578905.1. Lineage (NCBI taxonomy): Eukaryota > Metazoa > Arthropoda > Insecta > Hemiptera > Membracidae > Stictocephala > Stictocephala bisonia. The sequence goes on from JAQJVL010008059.1 coordinate 9,567, forward strand.
ATCATTTATGTTAGATCAGTAGAAGGTTTCAAGTAGTAATAGCAAATATAATATATTTTTGTTTAAAATTTCGTCTAATATGTAGGATAAGTCCTATTTCAAAGAATGTATTTAAACGGATACTGTTTATTTTAAATCGTTATTTTCAAAAATGTATACTATTTTTATCTAAAATATTTTATTATAAATTAATGCTAATAGTTATTGTTCATTTGTTTATTAGTATTAGAGATGTTACTATACTAAACAAAGTCAATACGGGATGTAAACAATATTATTCATAACATAAAATTAGGATTATAACCTAAAAATGCCGAATGCATGAAAATCGCGCCCTGTGTAAATCGCGCCCCATCGAAAATTTGGGTAAATCACGCCCTGTCTACCTGAACCTCCGAGTCACGGGCCGCGAGCGTCACTTGACAGCCGTTTCATAAGGGGAATGACCGGGAATGGCCCACCTCCCGGTTTATCCCTGGTAGCTTTCTCTTTAGTCTTTTAACCTAACCTAACCTATGAATGGATAAAGTGCGAAGGGTTAATATTGTGCTAATTGACGTTGACGAGGGTTGATGTGACAACGCATGGGGTGCGATTTTCACAGGGCGCGATTTACAGAGGGCGCGATTTACAGGTTACCAAAATGCCTACAGAAATGTTTTATCGATTAAATATTGTTGAGTGAATGAATTATGTACAAAACCGAGGTAAGGCCACGATTTTCGTATATATTCATACGACATACAACAACAAGAGTAACAAAACCGTAAAAAAAAAAAAAATAATATGTTTAGTATTGTTATGAGGTTAAATCAAAATAAAAGTCTCATCTTAAGATTTCATAGGGGAGTTATGAACCAAATATATAAATTTACTTGCGAAATTGGCTCGTGGCAAGCTTGAATTTGCACTGCAAGGTGCACTTGTTTACAGATAACTAGACATACGTAGAGGACGATCATTGTGGGGTCGTGTCTCAACTAAATTTGTTTAAAACCTCGTCGCAGGTTATCGCAGATATTCTAATTGAAAGATATTTAAAAATTAACAACTCCATCTTAACGACAGGACGAAAAACTAGATGTCACTGGAACATCCGCTAAACGTGTTGACACAAATTTGACAGTGTTACATGAGGGTGGCTGTGCCTATCACTAACAGTAAACAACTGTTGTCAAATTGCAGCGAAGGTCAAGGTGGCAGTGGCGGCGAGGGTAAAGCAGGCCGTGGTTGAGGCAGTCTTAGTCGGCGTCCGTTGACGAGCGGACTCTAGGTGGCAGTGGTGTGACTGTTGCCACAATGCAGTACATTAGCATCACATTCTTCAAGCAGGTAAAAACAGATGTTTTTAATATTATTTCTCTGGTATTTAAAATAAAGAATACAGTCTTCCCAATATTTGAAACTACTGTACAACAAAATAAAGCAAACGATAAAGACATAAATCTATACAAACGGTAGTCTCGAACCGGCCATTCAATTTTCCGAAACCACCGAGTGTTTCTCGCACATTTACAGTCACTTTATAAAAAATTTATTGAAATTAGTACAATTGTATAAGCCTACTTATGTTTATTATGACTTTACTCAGCATTAACCAGACTCTGATCTGATAGTAACAAAATATTATTTATTTTATAAAAAGTTTTTTATTTCAACTGATATCTTGAATATTGCTTTCTGGGAAGCAAAAATGTTTAGGGGGTTTATCTAAGAAATAATTCAATTACTAATTTAAAAAATTCAAAAAAGACAAATTATTCATAATTGTTTCCAGTTTTGGCAAATACAAAGGTATTTATGTTAATTTGGAGGGGAAGCATTCTACTAATTAGTATATAATACAGTATATATGTAGAAATGTCTGACTGTAGTAATAGTACCTTAAACAGTGTGCTCAAAAAATTAGGTAGTTATAATAAATAAATATATCTCTAATTAATACTAAATCGTATTATTAAAAAGCGATTAGTTACTAAAAATCAATAGTAAACTGGTTCCAAATAAATCAATAATTAAAACAAAACATCAAATCCTTCATTAACACATAATAATTGTTACAAATTCAATTTGTACAAATGTTGTGTCTTGTCAAATTAACTATAACTACTACTAATATAATACTGTATCAATTAATTAATAGTCAATATAAATCTTTTACTACACGCATGTGAGGTAGTCGAATGCATGAAATAGTAATAATGTTTTAACACTCAAAATATGTATCTAAGCATACATTGAATAATGTTGCCAAATGGATGACATTTTTATATGTAAATTAAAATAATTCGAAACAATCAAAACGTGGAACTTTCCATATTAAGATAATCCTTTACACTGTAGAAGGCATGCGAAAGATGAAAGGACTTTACGAAATCTTTAAATTTTGAAATGTTGTTTTCTTTTTTAATTTTTAGAGGCAATTTGTTAAAAAAATTTAATACTATATAAACTGGGCCTTTTTTATATTTTGACGTCCTATGATTTGGGTAGCATAGTGCCTCCCCCATGCCTTGTATTGTATGAATGGACATTTTCTATTTTGGCCTCAGGGTTAATATTTTTGAATGTTAAAATTAAAACGTCTAATATATAAAGGAAATGGATGGTCATTATTTTATTTTCTATAAAGAGGCTTTTGCATGAATGAGAGTCAGTGACGTGAAAAAATATCCTTAGGATCTTTTTTTGACATTTAAGGACTCTTTCCAGAAAGGATGAATCTCCCCAGATAGGCAATCCATAGCGAAATATGCTCTCACAGTAAGCTCGGTACACGTCAAGAAGGATATCTCTACTTCACGAAGCTTTTAATATTCGTATTGCAAAAGTACTTGAATTGATACGACGCATGAGTTTTTCGATGTGCAGTCTCCAGCAAACAGTTTCGTCAACAGTCACACCGAGAAACACTCAGATCTGTCTTTCTGTAGAGTTTGTTTAGGGTTCACAATAATGTCGTCACAAATATTATGTGATTTATTTTTTGTAGTAAAATTAATATATTTTATTTTATTGATGTTTAACAACAAACCATTGTCTTCAAACCATTCATTTACCTCAGTGACTACCCGAGAAACACTTGCTCTCAAATCAATTGCATCTCTACTTTATAACAATAGAGAAACATCATCAGCGTACATCACTATATTTGCACTGTTCTCTGTACTAGAGGGATCGTTGATATAAAGTAAAAATAGAATAGGGGAGAGAATGCAGCCCTGTGGAACACCCATATGCACCTCGGCCCAAGAACACATAAAAAACTCGAACAAAACATGATGTATTATTCAGGATGTACATATAATTTCTATCACAAAATCGTCATATAATGATTTGTGCTCGACTAATAAAAGCCTACCTAACTTTTTCTTATGAATAGTTACTATTTTCATTTTTATAACAATTTTACAACAATATCAACAAATAACACTTGATGGTCAGTCGTAAATGTGTGGTATTTCGTATAGAATTAATATAAAACTTGATTAACCATAAAATAGATTAACAACGAAAACCTATACAAATCCCTAAATATTGATTTTTAAAAATCTAAATATAAACTATAGGGAATGAGTTGTAAGGTATAACGATATATTTTTAAACTTGTTGTGGTTGTGAAAAATACTATAAGTCGCACTACGAAAAATAATGAAAAAGTCAATGTAGAACAATAGAATTTTCTGCCATTATTTTTTCAAGACTGAAAGTTAGAACTTGATGGAATTCTATGTATTCAAATTTAGTATTAACTTACTGATTGTAGACATATATTTGTGTTTTGTGACTAAATATTATTGTGTTTTGATATTCGGGATCTGATATTTAAAACTTTCAAATAATTTTCATATAATAAATCTAAAAATTGTAGTAAGTTTGTGTTTGTCAAAATTTCCTTTCTCCTCGACGACTTTTAGAAAATGTCTGTTGTTTTTTAGCTATTATTTTTTTATTTATTATTCTTTTTCCTTACTGACTTTATAAATGAGCACTTTATTTGTTATTATTTTTTATTCAGTATTAAGACGCCGGTCATAGAGATATGGGCGAATACGGGAGGGGAATGATTGTAGATGAAGGAATATACTCATTGTTACAACAGTTACTCATAAAGGTAATATATTTGTTAAGAGCCCTTAGCCAGGGCAATTAGATTTAAAAATTAGTTTAAGAAATCGTGCAAAATTGTTCAAGAACTATAATTATTGAAATTTCCTGTCAACACTTAAATACCTCATAAATAATAATAAAAAAAAACGAGATGTGTTGAAGTACTGACATATATGAAAAAATCGACAAAGGTATTTTAATGATTGTAAGTGATACAAGTGTAACTTTGGAAAAAAAACGTTAGTTATGAAAATATATTCATTACTACCTCTAAACCTTATTATTCAAATTAAATATCATTAAATTAAGCTTGTAAATTAATACTTAAATTTAATTCCCACGTAAACATTTTACAACCGCAAACTTTTACCCAAGTCAGATTATAGTAGGCCAAAATTTAAAATCTCATTATAGACTCACCGTTTTTTATGCATCTTTTCACAGCTGTAAAATGTATACTATCATAAACGATGGTATTGATTTTAGGTTGATTGTAATGCGTAACAACTTGTCATGATATGAGTTAATTACTAGGAAGAGATCAAGTATAAAAACACTATATCAAGTATAAAGCTCGAAGAATATATTCACAAATATGCATTAATTCAACTTCGGTTCCGGTACTTGTTAAAAACTACACTAATTTACTGTCGGCGCAGAAATTATGTGCACCTGGGTTTGAAGGTTGTTTTCTAAGGAGCCTACGAAAATCTAATCACGCCATTGTTTTCCTCGTTCGATTGTACGTTATGAAACATGCATTTAAAAATTATATAACGAGCTTCAATATTTTCTATCCTAGTTGGAGCATAAAAAGTACCGACATTTTAACTAGTTTTCATTGTACGTCGAATTTATACCATTATTACTAAAAAAACTCGTAAATGTATCTCACTTATATTTTAATACCTGATTTATAGGGATGTTTTCTGTAAGTTTCATAAATTTTAGAACTTCAACCATTGAGAAAAAGAAGTTCTTGTCAATATTCGAAACTTTGTTTTCTTGGCTTATACAGATCGAAAAATTAGTTGCTTGGTCTCGTAATCCTTATGACAATTTGTGGGGATCTCAAATATGAGATCTGAGGAGAGGCGACTGAGATACGGTGTACCGCAGGGATCCATACTCAGCCCGCTGCTCTTTCTGATCTACGTTAACGATGTTGGTTCATCAGTACATCAAGGGCGTCTCGTCCAATACGCTGATGACACGACTCTCTGTTTTAACTCAAACTCAAGTGAAGAACTGGAACAGGTAACGTTCATTGAGCTTAACAATTCAATTCAATATTTTAACAAGCTCAATCTCAAAACAAATGCGACAAAAACGTCATTCATGCAGTTCCTTCTGCGCCAAAGCGACTCAGATCATAGTCCAACAGTAATGGTGGGTGAGACTGAGATCGAAGAAGTCTACTCGGCAAAATTCCTCGGAATACACCTTGATCAGGGGTTGACTTGGGATTGCCATGTAGACAGTATATGCTCCAAAGTATCCTCAGGCATTTATGTTTTGAGGCAACTTTCTAAATAATGCCCGATCCAGATACTGATGACGGCATATTATTGAGTAATCTACCCTCACTTGTCATACGGACTGGCACTGTGGGGTGGTTGCGTAAATGTTATTTTTTCCAGACTGTTCATTCTGCAAAAAAAGCAGTCCGTATAATTACCAAACTACAGTGGAGAGAGTCGTGCAAGCCATCATTTAAAAACCTAAAAATGTTGACATTACCCTGCCTGTATATTTTAGAAACGTGTGTGTTCTTTAAATCAAAATGCGATCCCATAAGAGGTAGAGAAATACACTCTTATGAAACTAGAGGCAGGGACAACTACCGAACTGGAAGACACAGGACGGTAGCTTACGAGCGCTTGCCCTCACAGGCGGGTGCTTGTTTTGTCAACAAATTACCGAACGCAATTTATTTATTTATTTATTTATTTTTATTTATTTATTTATTTTATTGCATTGACAAGTACAATATACATGTATCGCAATCGTCACTCTTAAAAAAAATCCATATTTACACAATCATTCCACAATTTCCACATTCATACATACAAAAGTGTCACATTCATTCATTGCTCTTCCATACACAAAGCTTGCAGCAGTTTCATTACCGGTGTCAGTCAGGCCAAATCATTGGTCTCCCAGTTATGTGCTAAAAACTCTCCTACACTGTAAAAGGCCTCAGATATCAGAACACTTTTTAGACTTGCCTTAAACGCCTTGGGCGAATTGAGGCTTTTATATTTGGATGGTAAACTGTTGATTAAATGTACACCAACCTGTGAAGGAAGGTGTTCAAAAACGACCGTTCTGTGTTGCCCAGTTCGGAAGTTTTCCCTACCTCTAGTTGCATGAGCATGTATGTCTGTGCCTCGTGTGAGAACACATTTTGACCTGCAATAGTGGGCGGTTTCTGGTATGTATATGCAAGGCAGGGTTAACAGTTGTAATGTTTTGAACGCGGTTTTGCATGATTCTCTCATTTTTAATGTACAGATTATTCTTATTACCTTTTTTTGTAACCTGAACAATCTTGTAAATTCGTTGTTTGTACAACTGCCCCAGAGCACCACTCCATAGGATAGGTGAGGATAGATGAGTCCATAATACGCTGTCAGCATTACTTTTATTGAGCAGAACTTAGATAGTGTTTTCATAGCATAAATTCCAGATGTCACTCTGGAGCAAACGCTATCAATATGATTATTCCATGTTAAACAGCGGTCCAAGTACACACCAAGAAACTTGGTCGCTTGGACTTCTTCGACCTCTGTTTCGTCTACCATCACTCTGGTACTATACTCCGAATGTGATGGGCGTAGACAGAATTGAATGAAATTTGTTTTTGTTGTATTTGTTCTTAAATTAATGTTTGTCAGATGTTGCGTTAGTCCGCTTAATTCCGTAAATGTATTAATTTCCAAGTCAGATTTAGATTTTTCACTAAAACCAATGGTCGTATCATCAGCGTATTGGACAAGTCTTCCGTGCCATAGAGATGATGATATATCATTTACATAGATCAGAAAAAGTAAGGGGCTGAGTATCGATCCCTGGGGGACACCAAATTTAAGTTCATTGATTTTTGATAACTGGCTGGATACTTGGACTGTCTGCGACCTTCCATGTAAATACGAGTTAAGCCACGAAAGTGGCACTCCTCGTATACCGTTAGCTTCGAGTTTGTTCAACAGGATGTTGTGGTCAACACAGTCAAATGCCTTAGATAGATCTAAAAAGACGCTTAAAGTGAGTCTGTGATTTTCTAATCCCTCAACCACCCTCTCAAGCAGACAAATGATTGCATCTATTGTAGATTTCCCTTCTCTAAAACCGAATTGATCTTTAGAAAGAAGATTGTATTTTTGTAAAAATTGACTTAAACGTGCTAAGAAGACCTTCTCAAAGACCTTACTTAGCACTGGAAGAATGGAAACAGGTCTAAAGTTGCTGATAGAATTTTGATCTCCCTTCTTAAAAATAGGAATGATTTTAGCCATTTTTAGGGAAGAAGGGAAATGTCCAGACTGAAAGGAAAGGTTTATTAGATGTGTCAAAGGCCCCAGCAAGTGTTTGTAGAATTATTTAAATAGCCAAGTTGACAGGTAATGTATGTCGTTTGATTTCTTTGTAGAAAGATTTTGTATCACATTATCCAGTTCTTCCTCTGAAACTGGAGTCAGAACCATTGAGTTTGGACATCGAACGTTGTCAGGAGGTTGAGACGCTGCTGGACGTTTGACCTTCCCAGCGACTGAGGCAAAGAAATCATTGAATTCGTTGGCGACTCTAGTGGGTTCGGTAATTAGCTCCCCATCAATTTTTAACTGGATTATCCCTGATTTGTGTTCATTTTTTAGCGAGTTTATAATATTCCAAACAGTTTTAGACACATTTTGGGATTCCCCAACCTTTTTAGATATGTCATAGGATTTGGCAGCTTTAATAACATTTCTATATATTCTTTTGTACTGTGTAACAAACCGCTTAAAATTTGGATTTGTGGAAAATTTCAATGTTTCACAAAAAAATTTAAGTTTTTCTCTCGAAATTAATATTCCCCTAGTGATCCAGGAACAAGATTTGGGTCGTTGTTTTAGTTTGGTTTCTTTTATAGGACATGAAGTATCCAAATGAAAGTTCAGAACTCTTTCGAAATTTGAAAACTGTTCTTCACACGAATCAGTTAAATTTTAAAAAAAATCCATTTCTCTTTGGAGAGAGACGAATTTAAAAGGGCAATGTTTGGTGGCCTTGTGATTCTTATCTTTTGAGAAGAATGGGGTACACTTAGTGGATAAAGGTTGGGAATTATGGCCTGTTGGGCATAATGATCTGCTATGGCTGTGTTCACCACACATCCCTCAACGTCTGGTATGTTAGTTATAATGTGGTCGATAGCTGTCTGTGAGGTTAATGTCACTCGTGTAGGAGAGTTAATTAGCGATTTCAGCCCAAAACAATTCAGGCAGTCTCTAAATTTCTTTGTTAAAGGGGATAGTGTATCAAGTGTATCGATATTAAAATCCCCTAAAATAACAAAATTATTTTGTTTTGATGTTAGTTCTCCCAAAACAGATTCAAATTTTGGGAAAAACATATTTTCATTTCCACTGGGAGACCTATATATTCCAATTATAATTATGTTATCCTCTCCCCCCATAATTAACTTTATACCTGTGGCTTCAAAGTCCTTATCATTAATGTTTTTTATTTCAAATTTTTTAAAAGAGAAGCTATTTTTAATGAATATTGCTACACCTCCGCCTTCTGATGAAGTTCGACAGTAGTAATTGGCCAAGGTGTAGTTTGTAATTTTACAAAATAAAATATTATTGTTTTTAAACCCATTCTCAGTTATAATGAGAACGTCTGGTGTCAATTCCTCACACATGAGAGTAAGTTCATCTAATTTATTGGTGGCCCATTGTGCATTTTGATGTATTATGTTCAAGTTGGCCAAATTTTGAATTTTGATTTTGTTGTTGTATTTGTTCTTATATTTATTCGTCTGTTTTAATTTAGTCCGGTTTCTGAAACTGGCTTGCCTAAAAAAGCGTTACTTTGATTATTACTATCACTTTTTAGCTGCTGGATTCTAGATGAGCTGTAGGTGTTGGTTTTGGAGACGGCCTCCGCATACGTCTCATAGGGCAGTTCGATAGGAGTAGGCAGAGACGTAGAAGTGGCTACAGGTGCAGGTGGCATGGTTGCTAAACTGCGATGGCTATGTTGGCATGGTGCAGTCATAGTGGTCATTCTCTCCACTATCAAGCTGGCTAGTAGACGCTTCCCGCTGTCCCTTAGGTGCAGCCCGTGAGTGGTGTAGTGATGTCTGGAGATGCCACTAATGTCAAGCATCTCAACCCCTTGAAGGCGGCTACACAATTAAAAGTGTCCCGACGCTGAAGGCGTTCAAAACTCGTCTGAAAGCTGCCTTGATATCGGAAGCGTTTTGCAGCACAGATCAGTTTTTGGCACACCATTGGGAGACCTAGTGATTGTCTGACTGACGTAGGTACTGCAGTGGATTAGTTCAAACGAATGAATGATTTGACTATTGTAAGTATGAATGTGACTATGTATTGAGTGAATGTGTTTATATATATATATATATATATATATATATATATATATATATATATAACTTTAATGAATTTGTTTGCAAACTTGACGATTTCTATGCAATATTTGTATATTTTTTCATGAAATAAAACATTTATTATTATTATTACATGTATAGTTACGATAGTTACGATACATCACTTTATGTTTGTAAGTAAGTTCAGTGATTTTATATTGATTTAAATCAATATACATTTTTATCAATTTAGAGTTATTTTAAGTTAATTTAAATCGATTTAAAATCACATAATTTACTTCTACATATGAAAGTTATGTATCGTAACTATACATATCATAAGGATTACAACAAGACCAAGTGATTAATTTAACTACCTCTAGAAGCAAAAAAAAAACAAAGTTTCAGTGAATTTGTAAGAACTTTTTTTCTCGAAATATTGAAATCCTAAAATCTTAAAAATGTATAGGATTTCTTATTCTGATTCTTATCAATCAGATCTTAAAAGATAAATGTGATATACAGGATGTTCAGTAAAACTGTTTCAATAATTTGGGATGTTATTATACACATCAAAATGAGCAAAAAACCTCATATGAGGGTATGTTCCAAAGCCTTTAGTTTTCCGTATATCTGTCTTTATGTGATTTTACATACAAATTCATTACTTTCAATTCACTGAAGGTACAATTGTGAAACTTCATGATCGTACTACCATATAGTAGTTCTATTTTTTTTAAATATATCAAAAATAAATCTTTAGCCATTTCAAAATGGCAGACATTTAATTTTTTCTAGTTGAAATATCTAAAATCTGACTAATTTTCAAACAAAATGCCAAATAATGTTTTTTAGTAAATCTTATTATAATAGTCACATCGTTTGTTTCAGGAAAAACGGATAAATAACAGCTGAGTTATACTGTAAAACGTAAAACAATGTTTTACAGCACTAACCAAAGGCTAGTGTGGTTTTAAATATGTGTGTACTTTGAACAGCTGATTTCATGTCAATCTGCTATTCCATATGAACAGCTTTTTATTTATGCTATTAATGATAGGTTTAGTTTCCATTGTTGGCATTATTCATTAGTAACAAGAAGAACATCGTCATGTAGACATTTTTTTAGTGTTTCTGTATAGGTTTTTTTTATTGTTAGTTTTAATTAGTTACTGTTTGTAATTTATTTTGTTAAGACATAGTTCTTTTTTATTATTGTCATAGCTTTCTTTTATTAACAAGTAATGGCAGATAATTTAATGTACAACTTTACCAACTCAGAAATGGCAGATACGCATTTGATGTATGGCATGGCTCATTGTAGTAGTACTCAAGCGAGAAGACTGTATCAGGAACGTTTTACAAATCGTGTTATACCTTGTCATACAACTTTTTCAAAGGTCCATGACCATGACACAATTGACACCTTAGTAGTATAATATGGGGTATCCAGGACAGTGTGACGTCACGCCAGACCGCTACCAGGACAGGGTCAAAGGTCACCGCTAATCTGTTATCAGCCACGTGTTGACCTTGAGGTCAAGTTTACTATTGTTTACAACTGTTATCAGCCACGTGGTGACCTTGAAGGTCAGTTGGGCTAGGTCAGTGTTGTTTTGGTGTGACGTCACGCCGTTTTCGCGCTCTTTCGTCAGCTGAACTGTTTTTTCCAACAACAGTGTTACCAACTCACGCGATGCAGAAAGAAAATATCTCAGTGCTGCCAACTCACACGATTTATTACATTATACTATAATAAATACTGTATACGATTATTTAAAAAATTATTTCCATATATTAAATACAAACGCGCGTCGTTTTTTCGGTGTTACAGTAATATTAACTTAAAATGTGATTTGTTGTTCTAGCAGACTGAGTTGTTAGTCGTTCTTTATACTTACACCATGGCACACCGTGCTCCTGCTCAGGGTCAATCAAATCAAGATCAAAACAACAGTCGACGTCCGATAACCGATCCAACAATAACAGCTTATCAAACAAAAAATTTT
>JAQJVL010008060.1:0-21291 GCA_035578905.1 Stictocephala bisonia
TTTAAGATTCTAGCCTAACTTGGCGTCAGCATATTAATCAATTGCTCCAAAAGCTTAGCAAAGCTTTTTACGCTATTTAAACTCTCTCCACTATTGTAGATCTAACACCCTAAAACAAGTTTATTTTGCATATGTACATTCCCTGATTACATATGGACTGTTATCTTGGGGAAGTTCTTCCTGAATCATCTAAGGTTTTTCTAAAACAAAAGAAAATAATTAGACTTATGACAGGTTCTCTTCACAATGACTCTGCAGGAAACATTCCAAAATTTAGGAATTCTTCCTCTACCATCAGCTTACTTGTTCCAGTCTTTGCCTTTTGTAAGGTCAAATTATGAGAGATTTTCTAACATGAATTACACGCACTGCTATAATACTAGAAAAATTTCCATTTTGCAGTATCCTATTTATCGAACAACTTTTCTCGAAAAGTCCCCTTTTTACTCCTGTGTAAGACTATACAATCATCTACCAGTTGATTTAAAAGGCCTGGATGATTATAAGATTTTTAAGAAGAGACTCTTTAAATATCTAATCTCAAACTGTTTTTACAGTGTCTCGGGCTACCTGGATTCCACGTCGGGTGGTTTACTAGTAGCGAAAACTCTTATTTGGTGTATATATTTTTAACTGCTCATCTTTGTTACATATTTATTGTTGTTTTATATCACTGTTGTAATTTGACAAGTCATCTGCCTAGCTATATTTTAGCGTATAAGGTGTCATTGACTATTATACATAAATAAAATAAATAAAAATAAATAAATAAATCGGTTTAGGATCAAACGTTCCAGTCAGTACATTAGAAAAAATGGGCTGTATGGATATTTTTTCCATAATATGCTCTTAATATATTTATTTTTGACGATTAATATACATTGTCCAATGTCACTGCAACAAAAATTGAACTTGATTTGAAGTAGTAATTTATAATTTAACTAGTCGAGCTATTTTTATAAACTTATAAATATATGTTTTCGTTTTCAGTAATTTGACACAACATGCAAAAATTACATTTCTATAAATTAATTAATTTTCGAGTTATTCTATCTGCTATACAAATAACAAACGTGAAATTGTTGTTTGTGTTACGTGTAGAAAATATAATACAATTTAAAAAAACCACTGGCGAGAAATTTCTAAAATTCCAAATCTTTTCTTGTAATAATACAATATAGGCTTGAAATATAAATTCATAACTTGGTCATACGACATTTTCGTATCAACCATTTACAGAGATTGAAGTATTTTTACTCTAACCTGACGGTATGTCGACGCTATGTAGTGAGTCACCTGTCGCCATGTCGTTGAAACGACCTGTGCCGTGTCAATAATACGGTAACTCCTGACCGTACTTGTAAGTTTAACATTTTACTTCTCACACGAATGCCTCTTATAAACACTATTTTATAAAACGTTGCGTGCCCACAATTGACGTAAATTACACTATATCTATAATTTGATTAATTAATAATATGCTTAATTATTTGTTAGGCATATTAATTAAACTAATGTTCCTTATAACTGCGTTGTTTTGAAAACATACAACTTAAAATAAAAAAAAATTAAGAGAATAATAGTTTGGATTAATGACACCATCACAAAGCTTAGTTAACGAATATACGTGCACTAAAATCAAAATATGATTTTCAGTTTAATTCAACGAAAACAAATAAAATCACCCAAAATACCGAAATGCCTGACTAAAGCTTTGTTTTTAATTGCTATTTGGTGCAAAAGTGGAAGTAAACTTGAAGTAACCAAATTGAGAATCTATAGTTTTATTCCATTTATATGGAATTAGACGGGGTGCCTTTAACCTCTGCATATTCGTCAATTAGCACAAATCTTTCTAAATGATGACATAAACTATCAAAAATTAAAACCTACGAGCTAAGATTGAAAGCTTTATTCATTAATAAGAGTCCACAGCTTTATTAATTTAAAGCTGATTGGCATTAACTTACTGTGTTTCATAAAAGTTTAGCCAGTGTAAAAAAATAAATAAATAAATACACTTCTTAGTATCAAACATGAAAAAAGTAGTATTGTAATACTGTATGTGTACAATTAACTTTTAATATTTAAATGTGTAATACTGTAGTTAAATTTCCACATAGGGTTAACACGTGGTTGTGTAGCTCACAGAGACGTGTTACTGTAAGCTACACAACCACTGTGTATGAGATATTTTACGTTTTTTGGACTCTGTTCGTTATTCCTATGCACCCTTCTGCACTATCATGCCAAAGATGATGCTATACATGGAGAAATCACCTCTCTGTATTACAGCACAGTGATATGTTTTGGTGTTTATATTAATTTATTTTACTTTTTTAATTACATTTACTGTTTTTTAGGTAAAATGGGTCAAACAGCAGAAGTTAATACACCGTATATCGGATGGTTTGTACCAATTTACTTGGTTTGGTGGGTGGGTGGGTCATTACCAATGTGTGTGTATGTGTGTGTTACAGTGCTATTAACCCACCCGCCCACTCGTACACGTATACCACTGTACGTGTATGGGAGGGCGGGTGGGTGAATACCATTGTACGTGTATGGGTGGGCGGCTGGGTCAATACCACTGTACTTGTATGGGTGGGCGGGTGAGTCTATACCATTGTACATGTATGGGGTGGGCGGGTGGGTCAATACCACTGTACGTGTATGGCAGGGTGGGTGGGTCAATACCACTGTACGTGTACATCCCACACATGTAATAGTACGTGTTTGGGCGGGTGGGTGGGTCAATATTATAGTACGTGTATGGGTGGGTGGGTGGGTGGGTGGGTCACTATAATAGTACGTGTATGGGCGGGTGGGTGGGCCAATATAATAGTACTTGTATAGACGGTTGGGTGGGTCAATATAATCGTATTCGTATGTGTGCGGAATGTCAATACCGTTGTATCCATACGTGTTATCAAGTAGAATTAAAAAATAAATAACAACAAATATTTGACAGTTTTTCAGATTTATACGGTTACGGAAAAGTTTGAATTATTGAATATACTAACTTCGATACAGTAAAGGGGTCGTATGAATAAATGGGTTTTACTGAAATAAATGCCCTTCTTTAACAGGAAATGCAAAAGTAAGATTGATCCAAAGATCAGTAAGAGTTACCGGTAGCGGGGAGGTATTCAGATTCCAAAGGACTTATCATGGACCTTGGAAAACAAACCTGTCCGTCAAGGTAACATGCATAACTGAAAAAGGCGTTGAGATGATCAGTTCAGGGAGGGGATGGCTACTTGTTTCCAGTACAAATACAACCCCCGACCATCGAGCTGATCACACTTGAGGACCCTCCACCAGCTCTCCTGACATGGCTTTCCTAAAGGTAGGTGAAAACGTACTGTAATTGGCTGAGAATATTTTAAATATTGATCTTTTTCACTATTATTCACGAAAAGTCATAAATTATTGAACACTTTCAAACCAAGGTGTGAGACTTGGATTTGAATATCGAAAAGTAACTGTGCAAGATGTTCTTTCACTTTTGGACCTTCTTTCCCTTGAATTAAGGCTCTTCAATCAGGATATTCTGTTCCAATACAAGCTGGTAAATGGAATTTCCGACTGCCCTGATCTCCTGGTGAGAATTCACTTCAGAGTACCTTCTAGCACGAGATCTAAAGCCCTCTTTTTGCAAAACCCTCTGTAACTACCTTCTACGCTACAAATAATCCCATGGTACGAGTTCAGCATCTGGGTAACACACTTCCAGACTACATGGACTTTTTCTGCACATAAACTGCATCTTTTAAATCCTAACTTCGATCTCTACATCAACAATTTCCCATTCATAAGTTCTGTGCTGAATTGTGTCCATATTAGCAATTTCCTGGTGGACACTTAGGACACCTAGTAATCTGTTGTCGTACTTGTTTATTATAACTGCTTTCATTGTTATTTATATTTTCTATCAATGTTATATAACACAATTAGAATATGTATGTTATACTATTAAGGTTCTTTGTACTTAAATGGCTAAGCCGTTGGAAGACAATAAACAATTACCAGTCTAAGTGATTTGAATTTGTTATGTGTGGAATATGAACTCTACAAATACATATACATTTTTATCCTTAGATACAAAACTTGTGATAAAAGCAAAGGTTCCAAAGAATTGGCACACATTTTCCTCCATATTAAACACTAATTAAATCAAAACTTTGAAAATTACCAGTTTGATTCCCAAATATGTTACTTGCCATTTCTAAAAAACTAGTCAAGCTAGAGACATGTGGTTTTACTAACAAAATATTTTAAATTAAAATTATACATCTTTCCTGTAAATTTAATCAAAATCGTTAGAGCTATTTTTGAATGTTTTTTACCCATAAAAATTAAAAAACTAAAATTTCATAAAAGTGAAAAACTGTCTGGAGATATTGGCTAAATACACCTTCATACCAAATTATATAAAAATTTATCCATCCGTTTTAGGTTTCCAGCGAAGTTCACTACACACAGACAGGAGCACACATGGACAGACAACCAAAATAAAAAGAAAAAACACTTTTTGTGGGTCAGGGGACCCTAAAATGTATTTTTGGACCTGTAAAAGACTTTTTTTGAACGATCACAATAAATTTTTAATAAATAAAAATTAAGTAAAAAATAATTATCAATTACTATTGAACGTTTTATGCAATGAAAACAAATAAAATCAGGCAAAATAATAAAAAACTACATTTTAATTTTTCTGTTACGTTGTATTTGATAGTTTATCTTACAATCTTGCTGCTATTTTTACAGATTGTTTAATAAAGCCATTTAAAAATACTGTATTTTATACAATAGCCTGATAGTAACTCCAAAGAACTATAATAAACTACATCGTACAGTAAGATGTATTACCATTCCAGACATAGAAAGTAAAGCAGAAAAATTAATTTTATTATTAAAAAAATGCTTTTAATAGTTTAATTATTAATTAATATAAAACATAAAAAATTTTTAATATAAAATATAAGCCCCAGAGAGTAGTTTTTACCAAATTTTGTTTTTATTAATTAATGCTATAACATAGCACATATTTTAATTGTAACTCGATAGTTTCATTTTAAAAGAGATGTTATTTAGAATTAGTAAATTTATTTTGTCATCATCAATCATATATGGTTTTAATGATTGAAAAAGGGTTTACTAAACAAAGTCTCCAATAGCATTGATAACATTGAATAATTTGTTGAAAAATACTAACCAATTATTCTTTTTTTCTTAAAACATTAAATTGTGAATGAATGTCAACATTATGATTGAAATATGTTTTGTCGTTACAGGTAGTTGTCCTTTGTGGCCTGATGGCCCTGTGTGGAGCCCAGCTCGTGCCCATCTCAGTCAAGGGGACTGACGCCGAGTACGACCCCAACCCACAGTACCAGTTCGCCTACAACGTACAAGACCCCATCACCGGAGACGCCAAGAGCCAGGAGGAGAGCCGTGACGGAGACTTCGTCAAGGGATCCTACAGCCTGGTGGAGGCTGACGGAAGTCTGAGGACTGTGCAGTACACTGCTGACCCCGTCAACGGTTTCAACGCTGTCGTCAGCCGCAACCTCGGCGCCGCCCCAGCCGCCCCTGTAGTCAAGGCCGTCGCTCCAGTAGCCGTCCCCGCCTACCGAGCCTCCGCTGCTTACCCTTACGCCTACCAGCCCTACAGATATTCCGGATACCCCTACGCCTCATACCCATACTCAGCTAATGCCTACCCCTACTCCGGATACCCCTATTCAGGCTACCCATACTCCGGATACCCTTACACCTACTAGTGTTTCTAAGTAATTTGTGTCTTCTATTTTTATGTAAAATAAACCCTTTTTTCCAAACCTTAGTATTTAATTTAACTCTACTCTACCTTACAACATTGCTTTCATGTTTGTTTGTATGTCTATTGTATACATAATACATAGTGGTAGTCTGATACTAAAGAGGTTTAAGGTATTTTGATCATAATGTATCAGGTTAGTTATCATTGACAAGAGACCTTGTTTGCACCATGCGGTACATACATTAACTGTCATTAAAAAAACAATCGTCTGATTGCAATATGTCGATAATAATCTTACAGTACAATTATTGTTTGCCAACTTTATTCTAATATAAGACATTAATAGTTTTGATACTGCATTCCATTATATAACTAATTATTCTTGCAACATACAATGAATTATCACTATCATCATTTCCACATACGTAAAATCTCTTCGAATAAAACATTCTTATGTAGTTATATTCGAATTAGTAACCCCCCTCAATGTATTACGACACGACTATCTATGCCCAATTTTAACTGCATTCTAACAGATTTTCTGGATTTTGAATACTACTATAAATGAATATTTTGCACAGCCTTCCCATAGGTAAAATGTGGACGAATAAGACCAACATATGTATCTTTAGAATAATAAAATAGTGTCAGGTTACATACGTGACTTTTGAACAGACGTCAGGTTACATACGCGGCTTTTGACATCAGGTTACTTACGTGAATTTTGAACAGACGTAATGGACATGATTGTTCAAGTCATCCCTCTGTCAAGGTACAAACCCAGGATCCGAGTGGGACGTACTTCTTTGACTTGGATGTACTTCCAACATGACTTCTGGTTGCAACTTATTGTAACGAAATCTATCACTCAACTCGATATATTTTTGTAAATTCGATATAAATGTAATTAATCATAATAAATATTCTTGCTGATGGCAACAGTTTTTTTAAAAATAAAACCCAATTTTTTGTTTTAGCATGTTTCAATTTAGATGTGTATCAAAATAAATGTTCTAATTTTGAGCCTTATATTTATTAATAGAAAGCGAATAGTTCAAATTTGAATTATTTAGAGATTGACGAAGTCTGCTGTTTTAGATAAATAAGAGAAGTAACAAGTGTTTAAGCACGTGTCACAGCACTGAATGTGTATAGGAAGTCGGGTGGGTCATTAGGGGGCTATCATTTCACTCCTATTGCTTTTACGCTTATCACCTCTAAATTATCTTCAAAAGACTCTTTCAAAAAACTGAATGCTAAATTCAAAATTTTAAACTAATAATCGTAAACAAGTTATAAAATGTCAATTAGTCTTATTTTCACTTGGCAACTGTGAAATCTGAGCAAAGTCTGGAGGTCATGAATGACGATTCAGACCTCGCTCGAAAAAGTTTGCTCGAAAAAGCAAACTCAGCAAAATTCCTAACAACACCTGGATAAATACTTGACTTGGAATCACCACATTGACTTTGTTAATCTAAAAATATCTTCTGGGACTTTAGTATTGAAAAACGTTTCTAGTTATACCCTAGATTTGTACTTCTAACGACATATTTTGATCTCTGTACTCCACCGTGCATATGGTTTACCGTTATAAAGTGATTGATTTGACTCTGAATTCACAAGGCTATAGCATTA
Source organism: Stictocephala bisonia (assembly GCA_035578905.1). Taxonomy (NCBI): domain Eukaryota; kingdom Metazoa; phylum Arthropoda; class Insecta; order Hemiptera; family Membracidae; genus Stictocephala; species Stictocephala bisonia. The sequence continues at coordinate 7,424 of JAQJVL010008060.1, forward strand.
ATAATGATTGAAATATGCAGCAAATAAAGTTAAACAAAGCTCTTATTGTCTTTAATCTGTAGATACTTCCGTGCCTCTAAATGTTGAAGGCTTATTTCATCTATGTAGGCCTACGAATGAGCCTATGTTTGAGGACAAGAAATACATCAACATGAAACCGGAATCAGGTATATAAGCTACAACACACGGAGATGTATGAAAGGAAAGCATAAGCTTTCACAAGTAAAGTGTCGCTTGCTATCAACATCCTTCTCTAAGCCATCAAACGAGCGCAAACGCTCAAGGCGTTCATAACCAAATTCTGGAAAACCCCACTTCTATTTTGAGTTTAACTCTAAACATTGAAGGGGTGAAATAAAACGGGCTAAGTCTAGTCCTTTGATATACTCTGTGCATCTTAAAGACAGTTTATGTAAGTGTGGCTACTCACTGTAAAAAAAATGTGTGTGCACAAAAAAATTAATTTATTTTCAATTAATGCTTTTTAAGAACATTGAAATATTGTTTGTGAACACAAAATATAATGTCAATTAATCTTTTAAGTAATAATGACTTGCTAATTGAATTGTTTTGACACTAATCTAAAATATGTGTGATGGTTTGTTAAAACAGAAAAAAAATAACGTTTTAAAGAGTAAGAATTTTAGTTAAGATTTTGAAAGTATAAAATAAGGCTTAAAACAAACACGAGTTATATTTATTTATTTTTAAGACAGCGATCGTTAAAATATGGGCAAAGATGTATTTCGAATGAGTGCGATTGAGTGTAGATGAGCAAATGTAGTCATTCTTACAAACTAAGGCCGTTCATTCCTTAAAATGTTTTTAATTAATAGCCCTATAACAAATTAACAGCTGATCCCTTCCTACAATTTTTATGACTCTGATTGGGAATGAACTTTTAGCTTATGCAGCTGGACTTTAACCAACTACGCTACCGACCATTTGATACAAGTAGCGGAATCCGTGAGTAATAATAAATAAAGTCAACTGGTCCTCGAAAACGGTTACATTTTAATTTAAAGAAAAAAAGAAAGTTAAAGTTCGTCTTATTTTACCACGCGAAGTTAGAGCTAAGGAGCCCTCTCTAACACTTATCCTGGGGACCAACGGCTTTACGTGACTTCCGAACCACAGGAGCGGCAGGGCAAAAACTGTTGGTGGTCATATCGGGAATCGAACCCGGACCGATTGCGTGCAAGCCATCGCCTTATACCCTTAGCTACAGAAGCTGTTAAAGGTGGGTACATGACCGATTTCAGTGCATTTTGTCACTTTATACTTGTAATCTTACATAAAACAAAGGCCTGGTCATTATTTTTATCAAACGGTCAGAACTTTTACACGAACGAATTTTCTCAATAAGTTGAACCCATAAGAAAATAAATTTAGCTCTACAATATAAAAGTCAGAATTCAATTTTAATTTGATTATCAATTTAAAAAAGTAATATAACAACAATATTAAATAAATATTTACGTCCATTAAAATGATTACATATTATTTTATAAACAAACAAATAGTGGTCACGTCAGCTTAATATTAAATTACACGTATTTATCATAGGATAATAGACGTGCGTTTTAAATTATCATACATTTTTGCAATTTTTTTTTAACTTCACTCGCCAGTTGACATGGGCCTACAAGCCTGTGCGTCAACTTTATTCAACGAGTGAAGTACCGTCCGTTGGCTCAGTGGTGATTCGAACCTTGGACCTTGCCCTCCGCAGTCCGAAGCCTTAGCCACTGAGCCACCACGCCGGCAAATGACTAGAATATTTGTTTACTCAACAGTTTATAAACCGTAAACTGGTATATGAAGTATACAATCACTATACTAAATTATTTTAAACTTTTTCTGGAAGAAAGTTATAGGGTAGATTGACTCTAGTTCCAAAGCTTGGCAACATGTAAAAAATCCCAAATATTCCTCCAGGACACAACTCTCTCCTTCAAATCATGTTAATGATGTCCTTTCGACCCTAAGGGGATTTGACTAACACCATAGATTTTCAAAAATACCCTACTTAATAATTGAAAATGGCAACAGCATTAAATATAACGTGGTTAAATGATATATTATAGTATTGTGGCAGAGTGAACCCCATTGATATGTAAATTGATTTGCAAAATTAACATTTTTATATACAATATAGAATACTGTATAAAATAGAATAAATATTTATTTTTCCTTTTTTCGTAAATTTAATTTATTTAAAACATGATTATTCAATCAAATGGAAAATCAGATATTCTCCCTTTGCTGGGTTGCGTTATTAATATTTTTTTTGTCTTTTAGGATCACTTAGTTTTTTTATCAGTTATACGATTGCACAAACTATTAATGTTTAAAATTCATAATAAAAGTATATTTTAAAAATGTTTTGGGAGTGGAAAAAATCCAAATAGAACATTATGTTAATTTCGAAAAATACATTTTGGTAAGTGGTAAATGGTGTACATATTAGCTTAAACACATTAGGACCTATTAGAATCAGATAGATTGTCCATCATTTTGATGTGTGATCGTGATGAATATGTCCTTTTTTATTACAACCATAAGATTAGAAAAAAACTTGAATTTATCCACAGGGATTTTTTTTGTAGAATTTGAAAGTGCAAATAAAGAATAATGAATTATAGAATAGTAGATTTCAGAAAAACATACTTTAAAAAGTATACGTTGAATAGTATTGTTCAACATTTTTATGAGATGACAAACTGTAAAATATAATTATGTTAAACCGTAAGGAAAATACACTTTGCTCGAGAGAAAAACTCTTATAAAATGCAATTAGAAATTCATAGCTACAATAATGTATTAGTAAGGCGCAAGTTAGACAATTCAAGTACTGGCTGCTGTTACGGGTAATATTCTGTTTAAAGACAGAGAGGAGGATCATCAAAGCACTTTAACGATTGATTATTTAAAACTTTATTCCTTTTTAATTTATATCGTACATTTAAAATACGTTTTATAGCTTTAAAGAAACGTTATCTGGATACACTTTATTGTAAAACTAAATATACAAAATTAATTTTGCAAGTAAAGAAAAAAGGATTTCAGGAGAATTACAACAGTGGAAAAATAAGCGAGTGAGAGTGTAATCGTTTGATTAAATTAAAGTTACTTTTTTCTGCAAGAAGTATGTTAGAGCTAACGATAGTACCATAGATATTTCCATAGATATCACTATGGAAAATATGTAATAATACTAGGCAGATTGGGAAAGAGCTAGTCTTTTACGGTAGGCTTGACAATAGTTCCAGACTGACAGTGGATCTCTTTGATCGTGAGATAAGAAGGAAATATATATATATATATATATATATATATATATATATATATATATATATATATATATGTTTTCATATGTAATTGTTGCTATTGAGAGTAATTTTTGTGTTATTTTGAAAGCTTGCAATGTTTTATCTGTGCTAATAACTGTATTCACTGTTTGAAGCAGTTCAAAACAAAATACGAAAGAAATGTGCTATCAACTTCTTTGATGCTCTGAAAAGCATAACTTTGGGAACAGTTTTATGATTTAGCATCATAACTGTTATTCAATAAGAAACTTTATTTTTGAATATGGTAGGTTGAATGTTTAAATATTCAACTTCAACATTCAATTTTCATATTTATCTTAATGTGTTTAAGCTGATAAAATATTTAAGTCTGAAATAAAAACATCGTACCTATTTCATCAGCAAGTACTAAAAAGACTTCTTGAACTCGTTCCATCTAAAAGCGACATCGCCAACAATCTTCATTATTCAAGTGTCGTATTTCATGCCTGACTCTAACAATGAATTTATTGATCATGGTATTTCAAAATAGATAGTTAAATAAACATGTTGTTTAGTAGTCTAAGAAAAGATGATTCAAAATCCTATACTTTGCATAAGTTGAATATCCACTTTCTTATTTGTGGTTTTGATAAAATGAAGATACAACCTCTTAAATTGATGGCTAGAAGTCACCTTCTTGTTTACATAGGTTATAATGACTTATCACCAGTACCAACACTAGAGATATAAAGCTAAGCTGTTTTAATTTTAATTAATTTAATTTAAATTTTGCATAAACTATTCTATCATTTTTAGTATAAGCCATCGAAGCTTATTTCATAAGAGATATATTTGTTATATTAGCTAAGGTAACCTTGTATGGTGTAAAATATAATGCAATAAAAAGACGTACTTTAAAAGAAAGGGGTTTATTGTTTACATAAAACAAAGGAAGAAAACGTACAAGGAAAAACGTGACACTCTAGTAAACATAAGGATAGCCGGAGTATGGGTATCCGGAGTATGGGTAGCCGGAGTAGGGGTAGGCTTTAGCTGAGTATGGGTATGAGGCGTAGGGGTATCCGGAGTATCTGTAGGGCTGGTAGGCGTAAGGGTAAGCAGCGGAGGCTCGGTAGGCGGGGACGGCAGCCTTCAGTACGGGGGCGGCTACTGGAGCGACGGCCTTGACTACAGGGGCGGCTGGGGCGGCGCCGAGGTTGCGGCTGACGACAGCGTTGAAACCGTTGACGGGGTCAGCAGTGTACTGCACAGTCCTCAGACTTCCGTCAGCCTCCACCAGGCTGTAGGATCCCTTGACGAAGTCTCCGTCACGGCTCTCCTCCTGGCTCTTGGCGTCTCCGGTGATGGGGTCTTGTACGTTGTAGGCGAACTGGTACTGTGGGTTGGGGTCGTACTCGGCGTCAGTCCCCTTGACTGAGATGGGCACGAGCTGGGCTCCACACAGGGCCATCAGGCCACAAAGGACAACTACCTGTTGGTAGAAACAAATCTGATAGTTAATATGAACTAAAATAGTTTATACAAAGAAATTACGTTCACGGTTAGACCACGAAACTGTGGTTCATGGTAAATTTATTAATATGTGTGATATAAAATAAATTATTTTACGATTGCAGTTTGGTTGTGACGAGAAAAATATATTTTAGAATCTGTATATGCTTATAATTTAAATACAAGATCATGTCAATAAGTACACACACAAAACTATTGCAATGTATGTTTTTCGTGTTTACGTTCAGTTCAGTTATTAATAAATACATTTAAATGGAAAGTCTTCATTAATATTGTTGCTCAGATCTGATTTAACATATATTTCTACGAGCGTCAATACAATGGTAATAATGCCATAGAACATGTATCCTACCTTGATTCATTTTCTGTCTGTGTGTATGTATGTGCTTTTTACAAAAATTTGAATATTTAAAAAACCGTTTGACATAGAATACTGAGTTTTCGTATGAATTTTGATCCTAAAAAGACACATTTCATGTAAAAAAGACTGAATATCTAAGATTATCAGTTTCAAAATGGCGGCTGTCTAAAGATTTCAAAGTCATATATAAAAAATACTGTACATTTTACATTAAACATGTTTAGATATTACATTTGTAGAATACGTTATGACGAATTCAGTGGTTGACATTTTAAAATATCGGTTAGCAAATAATAGAGAACACTTATTTTTTCGTGACTAAAATCATTTTTATCTGAGTAATATTTCAGTATTTTGATAGTTATTATTTTTGAATTTCGTATTCTGATATCATGGTTTATTGTGAAGGATAGTTTGGCAAGCGCCGACCTTTCTTCTATGTTCAATTTAATATGTGAAAAATGTTTTTTGAATCTCGTTTTGCATTTATTACATTTCAATTATTTTAATTTAATTAAACTCAGCACACATTGAATTATTGATATTATATTGAAAAACAATAAATTAGTGTAGAATTACTTTAAAGATTAATACTAAAATTAATTGATAATTTAAGAATTTATTATTTTAGAAAGTATTTCTGATAGTTAACCAACGTACCGTGACGTTTGGCTATTATTATTTAGATAACTCAATTGGCATTCTATAACATTAATCATATTATTAGACCTAATATTTGAAAACAAATAATAAAATAAAATATAACAGTTCATATAAAAAATGAACTATTCCAACTGGCTCCAGGCACTATTCATTAACAGTTCATATAAAAATGAACTGTTAGTAAATAGTGGCTCCAGACACTATTCACTAACATTTTACACACCTTTAATAACGGTTACATTATCTTTTTGTGAAATCTTATGTTCGTTTTGATGTTTGTACTATATTTCACACGCAGCACAAAAGAAAGAACAGGTAAATGTTTCCGGTTTCCGCATGGCTGCGGACGGATAAGTCATCTGATAATAAGAACATAATCGTATTTTTCCATATTGGAAGGAAGCAGAATGAGTCACTTTAGTTTCGTAGTAAGGTTTTCGAAAATAGTAGTTAAGATAAGTCACTAAAATTGTAAATATTGGTAGTTTTTTAGAAAAAGTTATAGTGCATATTTGATGGGGCTTACTCCACATTTTACTCGAGTTGTATAAAGGCACATTTCTGATTTAACATATATGTTTACTAAAATTTTGCTGAAATAAAAATGAAGCACTAACCTTGGATTCATAGCTAAGCGTTAAAAGTTATTTATTTTAAGAAAGAATTAAATAAACCCTTTTTGTCAATATATTTTTTAAATTTTCATAAAAGGGTTCTATTTAAAATTTTGGATAACCTTAAATTTTTGGCGTACAATTTTGGGGCACGGGGGGGCCCCCCATGGGTTATCCCAAGAAAAACCAACTTTAGGGGTTTTAAAAAAATTTAAAATATACTAAAATTTTTAATTTTTTAAATGGCTCATTTTTTTTGATTTCCCTTTAATTTCATTTTAAAGTTCACGTTTGGTTTTAATTATTGCTTTTTTTAAAGTTTTTTTTTTTTTTATAATAAACTCTACCCATGTAATGCATTTTAAAAATTCTTTACAATTACGTGTTTTTTATTTGGTTTTGTTATCTAAAATTTTAAAAAAAAAAACCCTTTATTTTTGGGCCCAAAAATTTTTTTCCAAAACCAAAATTTTCAATAAAAATTAAATTAGTAAAATTTAAATTTTAAAAAAATTTTATAAAAAATTAAATTTAATTTTTTTAAAACTTTTTTTTTTTTTTATAAATAACTTAATAGAAAAATTTTGTTACAAACGTTGAAAAAATTTTACTTCATTTTTTAATGCCCCCAAAAACTTTAAAGTTTAATTATTCTAAAATATTTTTTAAATTTTTATATTTTTTTTAAAATAATTTCCTTTAAAGGGGGGGCTTTTTTTTAAAAAAGATCTTAAATTTACAAGTTGTTTATTTTTTACTAAAATAAAAAGGGGATGAAAAATATCTTACCTTAAACAAACCCAAAAGTCAGAAGAGGGGGAAGGGGGTCAACCAACGGTGACCAACGAGTGTCCCCAACCCAAAGGGGTAGGGGGGGCCCCCCCGTATTTGTCCCAAAAACCCCCGGTCTCCACCCCTTTCCCCCCTTTTTTTGGCACACCCTCAAAACCTGGGTGCATCCCACCTTGATGGGTTTGGTTCCAAAGGGGCCCAAGGTAAAGGGGCAAGCTAAGCCCAAATTAAAAAATCCAAATTTACAATTTTTCCCCCCCCACCTTAAATAACATGACCCATAAGGGCCCAAGGGGTTTTCCCCTTTTTTTTGAGAAAGACAAGGGTAGCTGTTTAAATGAGTAATTATTTCGACTCAAATTTGGAGCCCTGCCTTGAATTTGAAAAACTGTATTTTTTAAAATTACAGAAATTTTTTGTAAGGGTTTTCCCCCAAAAAAATTAATTTAAATTTTAAAAATTTTAAATTTTCACATTTTTAAATTTTAAATTAAAAAAAAAAAAAAACCCTACACAAAATTATAAGTGAAAAATATGAAGACAAAACTAACATTTTCTTCTAAAACGAAAAATTAGAGGGGTTATTTAATTTTTTTACAAAAAAAAATTTGGGTTTTGAAAAATAAAATCAAAAATAAGCCATAAAAAACCCCTGAAAATCCGGGAGACGGGTTTTGGGGAGATTTTTATGTCGTAAAAAGTAAACATCGAAAGGGGCCCGGTAAAACAGTGCTGTAAAATTGGGGACAGTGTTTGGCCCGAAATTTTGGCCCATATGGGTTTCCCTTTCTCGGTCCTTTGGGGTCCGCTAAAGGGTTTCCCCTCGACGTTTGGGCCCCTACTAAAAAGTCTGGGTGTCCATGTTGGGTGGCAAATCAAGGTTTTAGGGGTTGTATAGGGGGGGGGAAAAAAAGATCAGACTTTCAGTTTGCTGAAAAAACCCGAAACCCAAAACTACGTGGTTCGGATTTTAACTAAAGCTGAAGGTTTAAAGTTGCACTGGCTTTTGGGGGTTTTTTAAAAAATAGTTTTTTTTGGGGCTGTCGAACTCAGGGTAGTAACAATAACCCAGAAATCGTTTTATCCAATCACCTCTCATGTTCGCCCAAAACCCCTACGATTGGTTTTCTAAGAAATTAATAAGGAAAAAATTACAAAGAATCAATAAATTTAAAAGATTTAATTAAAGTACTGTTGACAAAAAAAATTCGGATCATTTTCAATAACTATTTTTCCCGTCACAAAAAGGCAAATTTTGGGTTTAAAAATATGCTGTGACTAAATAAAAGCCCCCAAGTCACGAAAAAAACCAAAAAATGAAGTCCGAAAAAAAATTTACAAATTTTTTACCCGTAAATTTTTTTATATTTTAAGAGGGAAGTTTTTTAAAATTTCAAAATTTAAAATTTAATTTAAAACAAAAAGTTAAAAAAATTTTCATAGAAAACAAAAAGGGGTCTGCAACGGAAAAACAAATGAAAAGGAAAAAATAATTTTTGGGAAAAACCCAAACCTTTAAAAACCCTTGGATATGGTTTTTAAAGAGACCAAAATAATTTCCCCAAAAATGTGATAAATTTGCATCTAAAATTTAATTTTTAAAAAAATTTTTTTTTATTTCAAGTGGTTTTTTTTTTAAGGGCCCAGTATAGTGTAAAAATTTTTCAGGCTTTTGTAATAACCTTTTTAAACCCTCCGACGAAAGGGGCTTTAAAAGAACCAAAATCGTTCTCCTTTAGGGGGGTTACTAACCCCCGATTTGATTCCAAAGGGTTTTAACATGGATAAAAATAAAATTTTTCTATCAATTTTAATTTGTTCCCAAAAAATACCCAAAGGGTAGATGTTTTAGCAACAAGCCATTTCAAAATTAATTTGTCGGTTAAAAAAAATTTGTAAAATTAAAAAGGGGAAAAAAGGCCAAAAAAACCAATTCCCCCCTTATTTCAATTTAATTTCGATAAAAATTTATTTAAATTAGTCTTAAAACTTTTCCCAGGCAAATTTCTCCTGTTGTAACACCCACAAAAAGGGGGCTTGGAATTTTAAAAAAGGTCTGGAAAAAAAAAAATTTTGTTTTTTTTTGGAAAAAAAAAATTTTTTAAAAATTTCCAAAAAAAAAAAATTTAATTTTTGTTTTAAATTAATCCTGGCCCAAAACTGAAAAATTTAGGAAAGTTGCCCAAACCCCGTTTTTTTTTTTTTTTTTAGCTTTTTTTCGTGAAAAATAAAAAATTAACCAAAAAAAAACTTAGTTAAAAAAAATAAATTTTAAAATTTAATCCTTTTAATTTAATTTAAAAAAGGTTAAAAGAAAAATTTTTTAAAAATTTTTAATTTTTTTTTTAATTTTCCTTTCCCCCCCCTTTAAAAAAAAACTCTTTTGGGTTTTTTTTCTTAAATTCCTCGGTTTTTCCTTTAACTTTTTAAAAAGGTTTTTTTTCCTTGGGAATTCCTAAAAACCAAAACCCCTGGGTTTAACTGTTGTATATAAAGGGAAATTTGTTTTTAAGGAAAAAAAACCCTGAAAAAACAGGGAGTTTTTTTTAAAATTTTCATCAAATATTTTAAGGGTTAAAAACAGTAAAGAAAAAACTGTTCGCAACTATACTCTACTAAAATTTAGACGTCTAAATTTGTCAATTCACATTTCGTTTAAATTTCCCCCGTTAATCACAAATTTATTAAAATTAAGATTAAAATTTACCAGGGGTTTTAATATAGAAATAATATTTGCCTTATTTATAAAATAAGTTCCCCCACTTTTTGTAGGTGTAAAAAAACCCATTTAAAATGTAAAAAGTGTATTTAAATTTGCCGTAACAATTTAAAAAACCCAAAATGACTTTTTTTAAAAGGCACCTTAAAAAATTTACAAACATTAAAAAAGGGAATTAACATAAATAACTTTCCTTTTTCATCATTTTCACCATCGCTTGGCCCCCTTTTAATGATTGTGTTTTGGTAAAAAAGTACCTTTTTCCCCCCCGCAAACATTTTAATCTTTTCTTTTCTTAAAAAGGGATTCATTTTAAAAAAAAGCAAAGGACCCCAGAACAGATCCCCGTGGGGAAAACCCCAAAGGGAAAAATAAACGATTTCAAAAATTATTAAAAAAAAAAATTGTTAAAAATTAAACGAAAAAAAAAAAACTATAAAATTAAAAGAATTTTAAAAAAATTTTTTCCAAAAAAATTTGAAACAGTTTATTTATTAATTTAATTTTTTCTATGGGAAAATTTTCCCCTTTTTTAAATTTTTTTATGGGCATTCATAAAATTGTTAAAGGCAAATAAACATATTCAGGTATTAATTCAACGATAAAGTTTAAAAAATTAAAAAAGGGAAAAAACAGCCCCCGGGTTAAAAAAAGGGCCCCAAACCTTTTTTAATTTTTAAAACGGGCCAAAAATTAATTAAAAACGGTTTTTTAAAAAAAATTTTGAAAACGGGAAAATTTTGATTGGAAAATTAAAAATTAAAAAAAAATCCCAATTTTTAGGGAGGAAAAAAAAACGGAAAATTTTGGTTACTAAAGTTATTGAAACTTAAATTCCCGGGGGCAAAACCGAATCGCAAATTTTGTAAGGCACGAACCTGCGCACTCCAGAATAAATGAGGGATTTGACACCTTTTTACGGGGGCCAAAAAACCGGGGGGGGGGCAAAACCGGGCCTTTAGGGGAGGGTATAGGGAATAACATGATAGTATGTTGAAAAATTTTAACGGTTTTGGGTTTTAGTTAGGAAAATGTTTTTAAAAAATTTTTGCCGCCAACAGAAACCCCAGCTTAAAAACCGGAAAAAAGAATTTTTGGAAAATATCAAATTCCTAAAACAAAAAGTATAAAGTTATTTTTAAAAAAAAAATTGTACGTTTTTTAGCAAAAAAAAAAATGAATTTTAAAAGTTTTCCGAATTTGGGGGCAAAGTGTTAATTCAAAATTTTTTTCACTGGAAACAAATTTTAAAAAAAACACATTTTTTTAAAAAGTGATGCCCGGGAAATTTTAATTTTTTTAAAACAAAAAGGACATTGACTTCCCCTTTTAAAAAAATGGGCATTTACCTAAGCAACAACGGGTTTTCAAAAATTGTATAAAACATTCAAAAAATTTTTCAAAATTCACGTTATAAATTTGACTACTCTCATTAATTTTTTCAAGAAGAAAAGGTCCCCCGTTTTTAAAAAAAAAGTCAAGAGGGGTTTGTTATTTCCGGGTTTTTTCGGGTTTCATATAATAAAGAAATGACCGTTAAATTACATTGGAATAATTTTTTGGGGGTTTGATTGAAATGGCAAAACTTTTTCCCAAACATCTTCAAATTTCTTTTTCTTTATTAACAACATTTCACGAATTTTTTCAATTTTAAAAAAAGGCCCCAAAAAACAAAAAAAAAAGTAAAATCGACATTAAAAAATTAATTTTTGTTAGAGGGAAAAAAATTTTGGCGTAATTATTTTCTTAATATCCAAAAAAAAGCGAGAAAGGGAAATTTTTCCCTTTGCTTACTTTCTCCCGTTAACGCTATTAAAAAGTTTTTTCTTTAATTTTTGACACTATAAAAAAAAAGACTACAACAAATTTTTAAAATGTAAAGGGTTTTAAAAAACCCCAAAAAGAAACCCCAAAAATTTATAAAAATATTTCTATAAATGTAAAAAAAATTTTTCCAAAAATTTTTTGAAGCCGGGTTTTTGTTTTAAAACATCTTTTCCCCTTTTTTCTTTTTCCCAAATTTTAAAAGGTTTTTGGTTCAAAAAATTTTTTCCCTGGTTTGTTTTTGGCAATAAGGCTTAATTCTTCTTTTTTTTCACCTTGGGAAAAGCAGGGGAAACTCTCAAAAATACTTTTTTTGGCCATAAGGAAAAACACGAGGGGAGAATTAAAAAAGAATCGAAATAAGCAGATGTTTTAAATGTAAAAAAAGGGTTTCCAAAAAATTTTAACAGTGTTTGGGAAAGTAAAACAATGGTGTTTTGTTATACTGAGGGATTTTTGATCTTTTAAAAATGATTGAAAAATTTCGACATATTTCGGGGTCCCTCGGTAGTTTTGCAACCCAAAAAAATTAAAATTTTTAATTTAAATTTTTATTTTTTTCCATTCAAAAAATTTTTCAACAGGGGCCCCCCCCAAAAAGGTTGTAATTAAAGGGGAAATTTTTTTAAGTGAACGGAACAAAACCTTAAAAAAGGCCGGGAAAAGCGTTGAAGGGGTTGGGGCCAACCCGGGGGCCCCCCAGTAAAAGATGTTTTGGGGTGGCATAAAAGAAAAAATAGACAGAAAATAGAAGTTAAATTTTCAAAAAGGTGTTTTTCAAATGGGAAAACATTTTAAAAAAGGCTTGAAAAAACTAGGAACTTTAAAATTTGGGTTACACATATTTAAGGTGAATGCCCCAAACGTGCCTCTTAGCTATAACCAAATTTTGGGTAAATTGGAAAATCGCACTGGCAAACCAACAAATGGGTATTGGGGCCATCTGTACATTTGGGTTTGGGGATACATCGCTCCTCTCTGGTATTGTACATAGTTGAAAAATTTATATCAAAGGGGCACAAAGAGACACTGATGGGAAAAAGGGTGGTGAAAAACCCCTTTACTGACTCCTTTTTTGGGGGTTTAAAGACCTGGATGTACATTGGTCAAAAAGATTTACCCCTTTTTTTGCAAGTGGTATTGGCGTACTAAACTATTCCAAAGGCATTTTTATTTTTCCTTGTTTAAAAAAAAACTCATGTAAAGTATAAAATTTTCCCCTAATTTCTTAAGTGATTCCCCTAGTTATCTATATTTTTAAAAGAGGGTGTTTTTAAAATTTTTAAGTTTATTGCCTGCCCAAAAAAATCCAAACCCTTCGCCATTAAATTTGGGAAAGTTTCCTTTTATACTCCCATGGGTTTTTTTTGAAGTTTTAAAGCAGATAAAGTCCACAGGGTCCCCCCCACGGGCTCCTAAAGTTTCCCATTTATTCAAATGGAGGGAAAACTGAAAATTTTTTTACAAAAAAAAATATGACTGTGTGGTTTAAAGTAGTTTTTACATGCCATAACAGAATTTTAAGTTCTCAAACAACAGTACTGTTTTATGTTTTTTATTTATTGTATTCTCATTTCACCTTTAAGTGTAGCACACACCCAATTTTTTTGAAAGGGGTCCCGTAAATTTGGGGTTAACCTTTTTCCCGGTAATTAAAAAAATGTGGTGAAACGTGAAAAAAAAATTTTAATTATTTGTTTTTGGGGAGTTTTCTTTTTAGACATGCCTCCTAAAAAATTAAAAATTTGGGAGAAGAAGCAAAAAATCTTTGGAATTTCTTTTCCCCCAAAAAGGTTCCCCCAATTTTAAACCTCCAATAAAAAATTTTAAAACGGGCCGGGGAAAAAGGGGCCGGGGAAAGGGGGTACCCGCATTTTTAAAAAATTTTTTAACACCCCCAAAAAAGGAAAAAATTTTTTTGGAAAAAAAAAATTTTTTAAAAAAAATTGGATTTAACCAAGTTAAAACCAACAATAAAATTTTAAAAAATTTTTATTTAAAAAAACAAAAAATTAAAAAAAATTTTCCCGGTTAAAGTAATTTCCTAAAATTTTTTAATTTTCAAAAAA
>JAQJVL010008061.1:0-21280 GCA_035578905.1 Stictocephala bisonia
TTTTTTTTTGTTGGGCGTCACTAGACGTGACCCCTTTGGAATGGCGCGCCACCTGCAGTGGCCCGTGTAAACAACCCCACGTGGTCGCCAGCGGCCAGTCACAGTGGAGTGTCAGTTGAAGCAGCTTGGTTTTGTGTAGCTCAAGAAATATTGCGTATTCATTTCTAGTATTGTAGTTATTTGTGCGTTGAAAGATGGCGGATAGCGTAGAAAATGACAAGTGCAGGAACCTCTATAGAAGGATCAAGTGTTGAAAAGAATAGTGGTGAAGGTGTGACTACGTGCATTTTTATGCCGTCACACTAATTTGATATCTTCAATTAATTTAATAAAATTAATTTAATTAGAATGATTGCTTTTAATAATTTATCACCACTTTGGATGACAATCTGTAATATGTTACCTTGATGAGGTTAATACATTACTTTGATCATTCTTTGTCTTTTTATTTTTTAAATAACGAAATATTCAATTTGTTTTAGAGCATGATTGTTCTTAAAAAGTATCTCAGGGTCTTTTACGGGTAATTCGGTGGAACTATATAGTACAACAAACCAAACTTTACTTTTTTAACATTAATTTATTCACATTTGATTTTAAAATTTACTCTACTTGTTTTCAGACAATGTTATCTTAATATAAAATTTTGATTTTAATCAAATTACTAAAAAACATTATGGATCACTCTTTACAAAATACTTAAGATTTAACTTATCTGAGGGAGTAGAGTTCTTGGAGTCAAATCTACTGAAGACGTCTAAACTGATACATATTTATGTATTGACTCTAAACCGCACACAAATAATTTACAAAACAATTCTGTAATTTATATTAATGAGTTTATGTAATATTTATAATTTATGGACAAGTTGGTGTCCTGAGGACCACAACTTGTTGCACTTGTTAAGACTTCAAAGAAAGTGAAAGAGTCCAACGCCTCACTTCCCTCCGTTGACCTCGTGGTCCTTCCCCTCTCTATTTTTGGTTAGCCAATCCCGTACCCCCATGCTCCTTGTACTTTCCATTTAACGTTATTTCGAATGGTTTCTCTCTATAAGGTGCTGCCTCTGCCGGGAGAATTTGGGACTTGCTATCCCTCCCTCTTACGGTTATCATTTCGACTGGCGACACTCAGACTTGTCCCCATCTGTTTTCTGATAATTTCTTGGAAAAAGCCCACCCATGTCTCGCTTGATAACAAAGGAAGTGTTGTATTTTGTTTGGAACAGATATTTCTGTTCTTCTCCTATCTGGCTTGCAACAATTCTCTAACATTATTTGAACCTTCGTTATTTATTCCAATTAAATATATCCCTTTCTTCAATACAACAATTTATTATTTATTTGAATTAATTAATTTATCTATCAATTTGGTGGACCTGTTACAAAGGTAGGTCAAAAGTGTTATTGAAGAAAGGGAAAGGAAAGCAGGAAGAAATAGGAAAGAAGGAAGAGAAAGGAAAAAAGGAAGAGAAATGGAAACTGTTAGAAATTGAAAAATTTCTAGAATTGTATGAGCTACACCCTTGTTTGTGGGATTACAAAATAGAAGATTACAAGGACAGAAATGTCAAGGAACACGCTTGGGAAGAGGTTGTCCGTGGTATGGGGAAACACGATTTCACAATCAAAAAGGCAAAAGATAAAATACGCGTTCTTAGAAACACATACAGCAACGAGCTAACTAAAATCCAAAAAAGCAAGTCTCAGGTGCCGGACTAGATGATGTATACGTTCTGACGCAATATCGATTTTTTGAATAACTAATATCTTTAAAGTCGATATATGGCACTAATATAAGAAAAAAACTAGTGTCGGACTGAGTCGGACAAAGGACCAGAACTGTCATGGCTGCCATGTCGGACTCAGTTTGCCTATGGACCGCAAAAGGTTTATTATTCATCAACTCATTTTCAATCATCATTTTTCAATATCATCATCAAAATCATATGGCTACTAATCACAATCATACATCATATAACTCATCAGTTTGTAAATGAATCATCATTTATTTATTTAAACATTTCATCAATCATCATAGATTAGTCTGTCAGTCATTTTGTCAATAACCTTCCAAAATTCTCAAATACATCATCAATCTTTAAGCCTTCCTTACATTTTCACCTAAATTCTCAATCATTACACAATCTTTAACATTCTCAAATAAATCATCATACATTAAACAAGTCTTTACATTATCAAGTCAGTTATCAATCATTAAA
Organism: Stictocephala bisonia; assembly: GCA_035578905.1. Taxonomy (NCBI): domain Eukaryota; kingdom Metazoa; phylum Arthropoda; class Insecta; order Hemiptera; family Membracidae; genus Stictocephala; species Stictocephala bisonia. Next base: position 2,223 of record JAQJVL010008061.1, read on the forward strand.
CAATCTTTAACTACATTTTCAATCATCAAACAAGTCATCGAATTATTCAATACATTCTCAAATCAATACCTCACTATTATTTTTACACATTTCATTAATCCTTAGACTAACTGGTCATTAAAACATCTTACATATTCATTCATTGATCATTAGACATATGATCAATCCTTGAAATTGTGCATCATTAATTACTAAATTATTTAAACAATAATTAGTAATTTCAATCAATAGGTTATCAACTCCTATATTTGTACAAGTATAACTTGAATTATTTTTTACTAATAGACAACAGTTACATTTCATAATTCTTTGTCATTGATGTAGTTTATCATTATTATTTATTATTTTATGGTTCATCATGAAAATATTTTAATTATTTTAAGAAAGTTGAATTATTATTCGATTTATTATTTATTATTCAAGAATATAATAAAATTGTCAATCAATACATTTGTCGTTTTTTCATTATTAATGTTTCATTATTTATTTTAGTCATATTTTTGTTTTTATTATTCATGAGTTACAATTTGTTTGCTAATTATAATTATATTTCAAAATATGTAAACATGATATTTTGTTTGAGTATTTTTCAAAATTTATTTTAAGTGTTATATAGAATATTAACTTTCTTTAATGGTTGTTATTTATTTTGAATATAACTTGAAGGTGTTCACGTGGAAAATTTGCACTGGGTTATATCCATGTATACCAAACTTTTTAAAGTTAATTACCAGAGTCAACTTCTGAATATGATTGATTCACCAGTTGGTTTTAAGAGAATACGAAGCACGAAATGAAGTGGAAGTTCCATATGCACAAAGAATAGTTAGTTCATCACACAGTGGCCTAGAGTGAGGCTGGACAGTCTGGAGCGCAGTAGGTTGGCAGTGCTGCGTCAGTGAGGCAAGAATGTACCTGACATGCTCCTTGGATGGTTGTTCCACCATACCGTGGATCTTGATGGTGGTTCCGCAAGGTTATAGATCTTGAACCATTGGAGATTAGAATAAAGTAGAACCACACACTGGAATAGTTGATCCACAATGTTGTGGGTCTCGAGCGTGGGCAAGGGGATCTGGAGTGCAGAGGTTGGTATTGCTGCTTCTCTTGGCATTATTGTTATCTGCCAGTCTCCGATGTAGGTAGTTCCACAAGGTCATTGCTCCCATGCATGGGCATGGGCTTACTGGTCCTGGAGCGCAATAGGTTGGTGTATCTGCGTCAGTGAGGTAGGAATGTAACTGACATGCTCCTTAGATGGTTGATCCATAACACTGTGGCTCTCGAGTGTGGACTAGGGGCCATGGAGCGCAGTAGGTTGGTAGTGCTGCGTCAGTGGGGTAGGAAGTAATCTGACTTGCTCCTGATATAGCTGTTCCATAACGCCGTGGGTCAAGAGTGTGAACAAGGGTCTGATGGTCCTGGAGCGCATTTAAGGATAGTTGTTCTACAACGCCGTGTAACTAGAGAGTGGACTAGGGGTTCTGGAGGTCCTGGAGCGCAGAAGGTTGGTGTATCTGCGTCAGTGGGGTAGGAATGTAACTGACATGCTCCTTGGATGGTTGATCCATAACACTGTGGCTCCCGAGTGTGTACTAGGGGTATTGGAGGATCAGGGGAGTCGTGGCCAGGGAAGTTGATGTGTCTTCCCTGGCCAAAAAGGTCCTGGTAACCCGTTGAACCACTTTAGTGCTGTTGGCTGCCATCTTGTTTTGTAGTGAGGTTTGAGGGGTTGGGGTCTGCTGGCCGTAAGGTCCGGGTAACCCGTTGAACCACTTTGGTGCTGTTCTTCCTCTGCCGCTTTTGTCCATGTTGTGGAAAGAAGTAGAATCACCTATCATCTGATCTTCCTTGTTCACCACTGTTAATTGGTTTCCTTGGTTGTTCTTCGAGTGTCTATTCAGTCATCTATATGTATATGTGTGTTTTTGTGTATTATACTTTTATTTCAATCATGTTTATATATTTATTATTATTATTATTATGGCTTATTTATAATTTATTACATTTATCATATTCAAAAGTTTTACATTAATCTTTTATGGTTATTCATCAACAATGTTGCAAAGTAAATTATTATTTCAATTTGTAATTTCTTTTATTTCAATTAATAATTCCTGTTATTCAATGTTTACATCAATGACTACTTAGATATTTATTAACAAAGGTTACAATCAGATTTACTATCTCTCAACTTCCTCTTTCAGTATGGCATTTTAAAGTTATTAATCTATTGGTGTCTGCAACATGACTTTTGTAAATGGGGAATTGCCATGCTGCAGATCACTTTAAGCTTTGTCCTTAGACGCTATTGTCAAGGCTGACCAACACCTGAAACTGTAATACTGTGCCATTGTGTGATTAATAGAGTACTTGGCGTTGAGAATTTTGAATTTAGAGGTGGCTAGGTTTAATTGGAATCGAATCGTACTGCTATTAATCACTGGCTATTCTCCCTTCATAAAATTCTTACAATGATTACAAATCATTTAAGTTTATTAGAATACACATGTTGTATATTATTGAGTCATCTCAAAATTATTATAAGCAAGTTATAACAATTATATTTAATAATGCAATTCTTCTGCATCATATTATGTTACATTATTCATTGAGTGATTATTTAGTTCACTGTTAGCATAGACATATACAAGTTATAATGACAAAATATCTTTTCGCCATTTTCATACATCTCATTCTAACATACATGTTACCTTATACTCATTGTTATGTTCAAAATATGGATATTGACAAGTTACAACAACACATTGTTACAAGAGGTTTCCTTCAATTATCTTGGTTTCATATACATATCATATTTATATCATTGTTACATTTCATATATGGACATAGTCAAGTTTTTTAAAAACAAAAGTTTACACAAAAGAATTTCTATACATCTTGTGTTTTTACATTTCTCACATGGTCATTAACATCATATTGTTTCAGCCATCTATTATTTATTATTTTGATATTCCTAAGTATCTTTCATTTAAATAGTGAGTTATTTTTAAATTGTTTTAAAATTGAATATTTATATTAGGAGTTGTTTAATTATTCTTTTTGTATATATTTTTTAAGTTGTGTTACATTATATGTTCCTATTGTATCTCCTGTTTCTACTTCACTGACCACATAGGCATTCTCAATTTTTTTTGCTGTCACTTTATAGGGTCCTTTATATAATAGAAAGAATTTTTTTATCTTTTTCTCAAGTAGGTCTGAGTGAAAATGTGTTTTTACTAAAACAAGATCATCTAATTTATATGCTATTGGTTTTATTTTATTATCATGTTTTTGTTTTCTTTTGAGTGCTTTCTTTTCTATTTTATCTCTTACCAAAATTATTTTGTGTGCATGATCAAATTTTTTATTTTCTGGAAACTGGATTATTTTATTTATTATATTATCATACTTTTTTCCAAACATTATTTCAAAGGGGATTTCCTCTGTTACATCATGAACAGAATGATTTAAACAGTGCTCAATAAAGTCAATCAGATTTGCCCAAGCTGTGTGTTTTTCATTACAATAAATACGCAATATTTTTCCTATCTCCCTATTTACACGTTCAGTTGGATTAGACTGTGGATGATACACTGAGCTGTGAATAGTTTTAATGTTTTTGATATGTAGTGTGTTGTACCAGAGTGCACTTGTAAACTGTGTACCGTGGTCACTTAGGATTGATTCTACATTACCTACTAATGGTATATACTCATTAATGATTTTATTTAGTAGTGTCCTAGTGTTGGCCTTCTTTACTGGATATAGTTTTACAAACTTTGAAAATACATCTACTATTACAAAAATGTATTTTACCCCCCCTCTACTAGTGGGTAATTCTCCTACTAAATCTACTGAAATCAATTCTTTGACTCTATTAGGAATGATTGGCTTTAAATTTCCTATCTGCTTTTTATTGGATGGCTTTGCCTTCTGACATATATCACAACTTTTTAATTGTTTTTTTATAGTTTTTTCCATTTTTGGAAAAATACAATATTCTTTTAGTATAGTAAAGATTTTATGACCCCCCAAATGTCCAAACTTAAGATGAGTATTTTCAATTAATTCTTTCAATAAACTATTTGGTATACATACTCTATATTCACCCCCCGTTAATAAGCCTCTTTGAAAAAGTATGTTATTGTGAATTAAATAATTGTTTTTTTATTTTTATTTCCTGGTTGTGTTCAAGTTTATCAAGTATTTTGCCATAAAATGTATCTTCTTGTTGGTGTTTATCTAGATCTTTGAATATATTCTTAAATACTTTATCTGGTACATCTACATTTAATTTATTTGTTAAAACCTAAGTTATATTTTTTTTTGTTTTCCTGATATTCATTATTGTCTGTTCTGGAAAGTATGTCTGCTGGTATGTTGTCTTTTCCTTTAACGTACTGTATTGTTAAATTATATTCTTGTAATACAAGGCTCCATCTTAACAAACGACCATGAGTTAACTTACAACTTTTCAGAAATGATAAAGCTCTGTGGTCAGATCTAATAATAATTTCAAAATGACCTATCAAGTAACTTCTAAATTTCTTGCATGCAAATACTATTGCTAATAACTCTTTTTCTGTCACACTATAGGATTTTTCTATTTCAAGTAGTGACCTACTTCCAAAATAAATTACTTCCTCTTCATTGTTATCATTTATCTGGTAAAGTGGCTGATACACAAATGTCAGATGCATCTGTATTTATGTAAAAAGGTTTATCCCAGTTGGGATGATGTAAAAGTACTGAGTTTAAAAATGCATTTTTTATTTCATTGAAAGCTTCATTTTCTTTAGGACCCCACATCCATGCTTTCTTAGAACTAAGGATATGGCTAAATTTACTAGTTAGATTTGCATAACCCTTTTGGAATTGTCTATAGTAGTTGCATAAACCCAAAAAACTTTGTAATTCTTTCAATCCCCTTGGATTTCTAAAGTTTCTTATTTTTTCCATTTTTTCTTCATCCATTTTTATTCCCTCTTCACTTAAAAAGAATCCTAAAAACTTAACTTCCTTTTTTAGGAATTCTGATTTTTTTAAGTTTAATAGTGACACCTCCTTCTCTCAACTTTGTTAGTACCCTATCTATGTGTTCTATATGTTGTTCAAAAGAGTCATTACTTGTGATTAATAAGTCATCTACATATTGAGTTAAAAATTCAGAAAATTCATTACCTAAAACTTTTTGTAATGCTTTAGTAAAGAGAGCAGTGCTGACTTTGAGTCCAAATGGAACTCTTTTGAACTGATAATTTTTTCCTCCAAAAGTGAAAGCAACATATTTTCTTGATTCTTGGTCAAGTTTCACTTGCCAAAATCCTTGTGATAAATCTAAAACTGTAAAATATTTTGCACCTATGAATTTTTGAAATATTTCCTCTGTTAGTTCAGTACTTTGTCTGTCTGCTATTAAGTATTGATTTAGTTTTCGGCTATCTAAACAAGCTCTTATTGTTAGGTCCTTTTTGATGACACATACCAAAGGATTTGAATATGGACTGCTTGATGGCTCTATTACATCTAATTTTAACATTCTTTCTAACTCTACTTCAACCGCTTTTCTTTTATTAAAGGGTACCGGATATGGTTTTCCTATAAATGGTACCTCACATTTAACATTAAGTTTGGCTACATGGTTTTTTATGCAACCAGGATTATCTGAAAATACCTGTTGATTTTTTATTAAAACCTTTCTTAACATTTCAACCTGTTCTTTATTTTGAAATTTAGTCTCACTACTTATTTCTTACATTTTTGTATTTATTTGTTTTTCAAAATTATTATTATTATTTGTCATTTCTGATGTGTTCATTTGTTTTACTTCATCTTGATTATTTATGTTTATTTTATTTATTATTATGTCCCTATTTGTTTCTATGTTATTGTATAGCTGTTCACCTGGTATTAAGTTGTATGTTTTGTCAGGTTGTTCATTATTTATTATACTTATTAATTCATTGGTTATGTTATTTAATTCTTTTTCACTTTCATAACATGTAATGTGTCCTACTTGTATTATTCTTAGTCCGTTTACCATGTTTAATTTATTTCTTGGAACAAATGGTACTATTAATCTTTTGTCATCTATTTTGAGTTCTAAACACTTCCTTTCAAAATCTATTTTAGCTAACTTTTCAATAAAACAGTCACATCCTAAAATGATTCCTGCCTGAATCTCTTTCACTACTAAACATGTTATTGGGATAATTTGACTATTTATTTCAAAATCTATTTGTACTTGATAGTTTATTTTCTTTGACCTAATCCCAGTCACTCCTATAATTTGTAAATTGCTTACTGGTAATTGTGGTATTTGATATTCTACATTGTTTTTTATGTCTTCATAAATGTCCTGACTAATAATTGTCCCCTCTGATCCTGAATCTACTATGCATCTGTATTCTTTATGACCTATCTTTACATTTATTTCTGGGAGGAAATGAGTTAACCCTTTAATAGGCATTTCATGAAAATTATTTTCATTTGTTAGTTCATTATTTAGATCCTCATGTAAAAATATTTCATTAGTATTTACTTTGATTTTATTTTCTTTACGTGCTTGCATTTGTTCAACAAAGTCATTTATTATCCCTTGAATAATACAAAATCCTTTTTTATTTAAATGAACAAGGTCAGGTTTTTTACGGCCCCTTGAGAAAATCTCCTTTTCAAATAAGTCCATGTTGCATCTATTTTTAAATTCTCTGTCCATGAATGCATTAGATATGTTTATTACCCTAATGTTTTTATCATTGTTTAGAGAGGTTATAAAGTCATTAAATACATTTAGTTTATGAAAATGGAAAGCATCATTTTTTGCAAGCTTTGGGATAGGTGGTAGTGTTACTAAAATTAATTCTTTATTCCAGCTATCTAATTCTTGTATCATGGTTTTATATTCATTGATTATGTATTTAATTGGTACTCCTTGTAAGAAATCATTTGTACCTATCATAATAATAAGTTTGTTATTTAGGTTATCTTTATTCAGTGTGAGTTCCTTTCTTAATTCAGGGATATTTTGGCCACTAACACAGAGTCCTATTCTTCTTTTATTTGACACAAACACTGGTATTTTATTTAACGTATTTTGAGCAAACCTGCTTAACTGACTATCTCCTATTAATTCATAATTTAAAAATATTGGTTTGTCTACTATCTGTTCAATACTGCATTTATACTGTTTACTTTCATTAGGCCTATGTGTGTTTGTGTGTTGCTGTAGTTGTCAATCATTTCTGACCTCTTCCCTACTGTTATTGTAACTATTACCCTGTCCTCTATTTGAGCCTCTATAATTTCCTCTGAAATTACCTCTATGGTTTCCTCTCCTATCATTATTATTTTCCCTGTATCTATAACCCTCTTTGTTTTCTCTTACTTCACTGTGATTATTATTAACTGTGTTATCATTATTATATGTTTTAGTTTTTAATGTCTGTTGTTATAGTCATATTGTACTCTGGATGACCTACTGTTAGATTCAAACTGTGTTTTTCCTACATTATTTAATTGCTTTAAATAAGTCTCTAAGTCATCCCCATTCTGAATGTGGTTAGCTGTTGCACTAATTCCTATTGGTAAGTGTCGTGATATGAAACTAAGAAAAGTGTTCATGTTTAGTTTGTGGTATAGAAAACATGATATGTTATAATATTCCATTATGTAATTTACCATGTCATCTCTGTTCATATCATAATTTCCACCCCCCATCAATTTGTTTTCAAACTCTTTCTGCTTGTCTATGCCCCAATATTTATTCCTAAATTCACTTTCGAATTCAAAAAAAATGTTTCATTTATCAAGTCTGTTTCTTATCCATACACTAGCTTCCCCTTTCAAGTGTTTCATGATAAATAATATTTGACAGTCCCATTGATCCTCTGATAGATCTACAAATTTTTTAGCAAATTTAATAAATGTCATCGGATGACATTTGTTTGAGTCTGGATAGAAGTCTACTAAATATAGTTCCGCACTGGTGCTAGAGATTGTTTTATTGTTTGTAGTGTTTTGTTTTGTTTTACTATTGTCATTAACAACAACAACCTTGTCTGGTGTTATGTCTACTGTGTTGGTATGATTTGTATTGCTGTTAGATCTTACTACAAATGCTTCTCTGTTTGTCAGCATAGTGTCTGTTTTGTCATTGACTGCTTTTATTTTTTCATTTATGTTATCTTTAAAGTCATTTATTTTGCACTCAAAGTTATTGCTGTAAAGTGTTAAAGTTTTTTCTACTTTTTCATCTATCCTAGTGTACAGATGTCCTATCTGTTCTTCTACTCTATCATTTACTTTACTCATTTGATTATCTACCTCACTAATTACATTTGTTATTTTGACGTTTAATTCTATACATTTGTCTAACAATGTTTTATTTGTTTCACTCAGTTTATTCTCTACGTCATTTATTTTTACTATCTGTTCTTTGTCTTTATTATTTATTTCCTCCCTGATTTTGTTTTCTTGAGTTTTAATTTCTTCATTGAAATCTGTTTTTATTTGTTCTACTTGTTTATCTAACTTATTTTCAAGTTGATTTACATCTCTCCTAAACTCATTATTTATTTCTCTAAGTTTAGTTTCAAGGTTAGCTTCTAGTTTCTTATTATTTTCCTCAAGTTTAGCTTCTAGTTTCTTACTGTTTTCCTCAAGTTTAGTTTCTAGTTTAGCATTAGTCTCATTATTCATTCTTACTAAATTATCATATTTAGTGTTTATGTCTACTATATTTCCATTTATTTCTTTAAACTTGATTTCAAAATTATCTTGTTTAGTGTTCATGTTTCCTAGCATCTCAACTATGTGTGCCAGTGTATTTTCCATACTCGACTCTGGCCTAGCTTCATCACATTTATTTTTATTTTTATTTAAGTTTATATCTCTTATAATGCTCAGAGATGTGTCTGAGTCTTCGGAGTCAAGCTCCGAGTTTTGGATTATGTCTGCATTTGACATTATTTTTATTTTTTAGATTTTAATAATTTCAAAAATGTAACTTACAAAAACTTTCTATTACTTAATTAAATTTAAATAAAATTTCACATAGATTGTAATTCTCTGATAAATTGTTGACAAATTATTTTTTAAATATTTTTTGAAAAAATTAATACTTGTACTATATAGCCCCACGTGATCGGGTGCCAATCTGTGACTACGTGCTTTTTTATGCCGTCACACTAATTTGATATCTTCAATTAATTTAATAAAATTAATTAAATTAGAATTATTGCTTTTAATAATTTATCACCACTTTGGATGACAATCTGTAATATGTTACCTTGATGAGGTTAATACATTACTTTGATCATTCTTTGTCTTTTTATTTTTTAAATAACGAAATATTCAATTTGTTTTAGAGCATGATTGTTCTTAAAAAGTATCTCAGGGTCTTTTACGGGTAGTTCGGTGGAACTATATAGTACAACAAACCAAACTTTACTTTTTTAACATTAATTTATTCACATTTGATTTTAAAATTTACTCTACTTGTTTTCAGACAATGTTATCTTAATATAAAATTTTGATTTTAATCAAATTACTAAAAAACATTATGGATCACTCTTTACAAAATACTTAAGATTTAACTTATCTGAGGGAGTAGAGTTCTTGGAGTCAAATCTACTGAAGACGTCTAAACTGATACATATTTATGTATTGACTCTAAACCGCACACAAATAATTTACAAAACAATTCTGTAATTTATATTAATGAGTTTATGTAATATTTATAATTTATGGACAAGTTGGTGTCCTGAGGACCACAACTTGTTGCACTTGTTAAGACTTCAAAGAAAGTGAAAGAGTCCAACGCCTCACTTCCCTCCGTTGACCTCGTGGTCCTTCCCCTCTCTATTTTTGGTTAGCCAATCCCGTACCCCCATGCTCCTTGTACTTTCCATTTAACGTTATTTCGAATGGTTTCTCTCTATAAGGTGCTGCCTCTGCCGGGAGAATTTGGGACTTGCTATCCCTCCCTCTTACGGTTATCATTTCGACTGGCGACACTCAGACTTGTCCCCATCTGTTTTCTGATAATTTCTTGGAAAAAGCCCACCCATGTCTCGCTTGATAACAAAGGAAGTGTTGTATTTTGTTTGGAACAGATATTTCTGTTCTTCTCCTATCTGGCTTGCAACAATTCTCTAACATTATTTGAACCTTCGTTATTTATTCCAATTAAATATATCCCTTTCTTCAATACAACAATTTATTATTTATTTGAATTAATTAATTTATCTATCAATTTGGTGGACCTGTTACAAAGGTAGGTCAAAAGTGTTATTGAAGAAAGGGAAAGGAAAGCAGGAAGAAATAGGAAAGAAGGAAGAGAAAGGAAAAAAGGAAGAGAAATGGAAACTGTTAGAAATTGAAAAATTTCTAGAATTGTATGAGCTACACCCTTGTTTGTGGGATTACAAAATAGAAGATTACAAGGACAGAAATGTCAAGGAACACGCTTGGGAAGAGGTTGTCCGTGGTATGGGGAAACACGATTTCACAATCAAAAAGGCAAAAGATAAAATACGCGTTCTTAGAAACACATACAGCAACGAGCTAACTAAAATCCAAAAAAGCAAGTCTCAGGTGCCGGACTAGATGATGTATACGTTCTGACGCTAAGATGGTTCTCAACTATGGATAGAATCGTTGGAGCTGTTGTCCAATCTCGAGGGAGCCAGTCAGTAGGACTTCCTGAGGTATGTACGCCAACATTTTACTATTGGTGCAGGTAACATGCACTTTTCATTGACTTAATTATGAGTACGGCGGGCTACCCAGGGAAAAGTGAAACATTGGCATAATATTTTAATTTGTGTATTTTTGTATGAAGACAATATTTTATGGCGTTAATATTTTTTTAAACTGAAAACCTGTTTAATGATACCTTTGACCTAACACGTTGTCTTTACACGTGACACATTATTTTTACGCACGTCATTAGCTTAGAACTTCCATGTGAGTGTAATTGAAATAACAATAACAAATAACAATTGAAATAACACGCAGTTTTTTAATTGAAATAAAAAGGGAAAATTGAAGTTTAAAGTTATGATACCAATGTAAATGTATCTGTTTTTGAAGAAAACAAAATTATAAAATGAAACAAAACGTATTAAAATTGTAGCTCAAGTTTTACATGGTTTTAACATGTGTAACTTGTAAAACTTGTAATGACCATAACTGTCCAATGATTGTTCTCTTTACACTTGTTTTCAAACATCCTTATCATGTATGAACTGCAGTTGCCAAGGAACACTGCCTTCTCCCATAAACCAATCTGCGAGGTTATCCCTAACCTGCTTTGCTGCCTTTGTTGGGTTTCTAGCTTTTGATGTATCTTTCACACTCATCAAACCTTCATTTTGCACAGCTTGACGCCATGAGCCAGGCACTATTTCACCCGTGTCAATGTTTTCCTCGTCAACACCCCCCCTGTAGAAATAAACACCAGGACTTGTTATTCGCAGCCAATTATGTATTGTAACTCACGCTTTCACTATTGAGTCTATTTTGTCGGGAGTTAACGGAATGGGCCTCTCAAATATACGAAACCTGGCTGCCAGGATTCCAAATGCATTTTCAACTATACGTCGAGCCCTAGATAGACGATAGTTGAAAACCTTTTGTTTTAGAGTCAAAGGACCACATCGAGTAGTATATGGCTTCATAATGTACTCCCTTAAAGGAAATGCGTCATCAGCAACAAACAAAGCAATATCTGGTAAGTTTAAAGTTTTGCTGTCTATAGCATTTTTAAATCCACTTTTTGCAAACACTCCACCGTCTGACACACGTCCGTTACTTCCAATGTCTATGTAAGTGAAGCAATACGCGTCATCAACGTCGGCCATAAGTATTGTACTAAATGATCCTTTGTAGTTGTAGTCTGAGCCAGAATTGCTAGGGCATCTTATACTGATATGTTTTCCATCGATGCTTCCGCAACATCGTGGAAAATTCCATCTAATAGAAAATCCTTGCATAATTTCTTGCCATTCCTCTTCCGATGTAGGAACCTGCAAATGATGGTGCAATTAATGATTACAGCCTTAATTATTATTTGTCTTTTTAGACTTTATTAGACTTAAGCGTACCTTAGGCTTTAAAAACAAATGTTGTCTCCTTTTTAAAATTCTAAATAATTAAATTATTCTTAAAAATAACGATGTTTGATATCAAAATTTAAGGGTTACAATTTTAAAAAGTTACATCGCGTTTAATTTTCAGGAGCAATCATGCGCTCAAGATCAGCAAAACGACGAAAATAAAGATGAAGGAAGTATCATTGAAGATTACCTAGATACGTCTTCATCCATTCCAAATACTTCTACTGGTCGCATTGCGCGTGAGAAGCCATCGAGTGTTTCCAGGCAAACTCCCTACGTCAGGCCAATATCAAGAAAAGTAGCTGGTGAGCGCTTAGAAAAAATCCAAGGTGCAGTTCAACAACTTAGGGAAATTTCCGATAAGGTTCTTGTGCCTGAACGTAAACAAGATTTTGACGAGTACGAATTGTTTGGCCAATTTGTTACAAGTCAACTAAAAAAGCTTCCTGAGATAAATGCTTTAGCTGCAATGCAAAGCATTCAATCGTGTCTCATGAACGAGAGGATGAACGTTGCTCGTGCATCTACCCATCTACACCATCACTCCATCTTCTTCAGTGGCAACACCAAGCTATGAAGAAGAAGAAGAAGAAGATCGAAATGAACATGGAGGGCAAGATATCATAAGTGCAGCGTTAGCAATGTTGCAATAAGGAAACTACGTGTGACATTTGTAGTTTATTTAGTTTTCTAATATTCTATTCAAGTATATTGTTTGTTTAAACATACAGAACATACAGTGACAATACCGTATTTAGTTTGAATCTTGACGTTTTGAGTTTACCTCGTTTTTCAATATTACTTTTCAACTATGTGTTTTGCCGTTTAAAATAAATAAAATACAGTTGCAATATAATATTGAGTTTAAATCTATCCCTTTACACTGTAGGCAACTATCATTAAATACTTACTTTTAAATATTCTCTTAGAGCCTCGAATATAGCTTCACACACTTCAGGTACAAACTTAGAAATTGTGCACTTTGGAACACGGTACAAGTACTGCAAAGAAGAGAATGTGTCACCCGTAGCCAAATATCTCAAGGTAATTTGTAACTTTAGTTTTGCAGGTAAAGCAAGCCTCATTCTTATATTTAACTTCTGTATACGAGGAGCAACGTGCCTTAGCAGCTCTTCAAACTTCACTTCGGACATTCTTAATTGGTTTATGAAGCTGTCTACATCTTCGCTTGCAAGTTCTTCCAGAAGTTTTGAAGCACCAAGGTTTGTCCTTCTACAGATCCATTTTCTGATCCAACATGATCTAGGTTTCCTAGGCTTTAACCGCAACAATATTTCGTTTGCTTCGTCATCTAACTCATCAGCCACTACGGAAACCACTGTCGCTATCGCACTCCGAACATTTGCTATATAATCAGACATATTTACCCGTCATAGAACAACACCAGATTACGACTAAACTGACGCCAATACAGTGGCGAGCTAGGTTTCCACTCAAATGTGTGTAAATCCAAAGTGGCGCGATACTACCAACTGGCGCGGCTAGTGACGCCACTTCTATATGCTAGTGTAAACCTAGCTTTAGAGAGTTAAAAAACCTTCTTGTACAGAACAATTTCTTTTTCAAATTGTTCTGTACAAGAAAGTTTTCTTTATTTTTTTGTTTTGTTTTTGTTTTTTATTTTTTTTATTTCTTTTTTAATTTTATTAACAAATATATAATGTAGAAATAAAAAAGGTTCACAACTTTAATCTTCGCTGCTACTATCTCCTGCAAAAAGCCTCTTCCTAACATATAACAGCCTCCTGCAGCAGTTTGCTGGTCCCCTTTCAATGTCATTGACATCGAGGGAGGTAGTCAGTGTAGTCCTTGGTGTTCTGGGTGATGTAGGCGGTGATGGACTTGGTGCTCCAAAGTTCCACAAGTTGCTGAACTTGGAGACCTAATGTTCCATGAAGTTTTGGACACGGGAGTTGTCGCCTGGCTGTTTGAGGTGGTGGAGGGCAAACTACCTTCATCCGAAACGTCGTCGCTTTTAGTGACGAAATCCATAGGGAAGTCGTCGTCCTCGTCTACTGCGCTCTTCGCAATATCGGGGATATTTCTCCCTTTGTTGTAGAATACGTTGTCGGTGGGAGCCATTTTGATAATATGAACTGTTTTAAAAATTTCAAGACCTTAAGTAACGTAACAGTAAAATGGAAGGGGAAATACTGAATTCGGTGATTGGTTTGTTAAGATACATTCTCTTCTTCTCCAGGAGCTCTCCTTTTTTTTTGCCATGTTGCTTAGGTCTCCAAAAATGCTGCAGTTCCTTATAGCAATCAGGATGTACACCAGCATTGCAGCCAAGACACCAAAACCTGGTTCTTGATTTTTTACCTTTTGGTACACACACAACACATAAGCGAGCACCATCTGCAGGGTGTCGCTGAAAACTATTACCTACATCACCTGCTAGTCTTGGTCGAGCCACTATTGGTTGAATGTTGTCACCTTCATTATTATACCCTACAAGAGATTCCAGAATGTCTAATGTAAAAGTGTATCTGTCAACTGGGTTGTCCGTATTACGCAAATATAAAATATATGAGTTGAGCAGGGCCATATCCAAACAATTTTCAAAAATCTTGAACCAGTATTTTTTGCTGGGCGGGTCGTTGATGCATGATAAATAGACTTTTCTTTTACATCCACATTGACATGTTGTATTCATTTATAATAACTGGTTTCAAAGCCTCGATACCACTTTTACTGCGAATAATCTTGTCATCAGCGGAGAATGCTGTTGATAACAACAGTCATATACCGGTTTTCTTGTTTTTTTCTGTTTGTATCCTACTAACAATAACTCGTTTCTTCTAAAGTAACAAGTTTTCTGAGGCTGTAATATCTTCTGGACTAGAGTTTTGGAAATGTCTTTTGAACGTTTATTTATAGTTCCTGTTAGATAAGTGTTTTGGTCAATAAGAGTTTGAGCAAGAGGTATTTTTGTGTAAAAGTTATCAGATAGTAAATGATAACCTTTGTTGAGAAGGTTACAGACTGTCATAAGATGCAATAACCTTTTTGGGTAAAAGCCGCATCGTTAGTATCATCCTTCAAAAATTGTTTCCCACTGTACAGCTCAGAATGTAAAACATAAGATGTTTTGCTGTCACACAACTCAAACTTTTTTATGCCGAAACGAGCATGACGCTTGTTCGGCATATATTGAATGTATGCGCAACGATTTTTCATCCCTATCATTGACTCATCTATACAGATATTCTGAGAGGGAACAAAATGGTGCTTGAATTGATCATTCATATAATTATAAAATGGTCTCACTTTGTACCAAGGATCATGACCATCTTGTCCTCTTGGAATAGGACGTAAGGAGCTAAGGTGGAAGTTGGATATAAGAAGTTGAAATTTGTTTATTGCCATAGTTTCTGAAAAAAAATAAATTTCTGTGATTTTTTAGTAGACCAATAAGTTTTGTAGTTATTTTTAAAATTTAGTCCCATATTTATAAGTAATGCAATGTAGGCTTTCATATCTTTCACAACTACATCTCGCCATCTACCAAGCCGTGAGTAAGGAGACAAGGTACCAGCGTTTCTCTTACTGTCAATTTTTTTTTATTAGCGTATAAGTTTGTTTCAGTGGTCATCATATTCCATACAAAATTCGTAAATAACAAATAAAAATATTGGATTGGGGGACTGTTTTTTTGAGGCAAATTTCTTCCTCCGGGAGCCCTAACACGAAATTGATTTATCAAGTCATTTTGGAGTTCAGGTGGATAAACCCTAAACCAATTACTTAGAGTAGGTGCAGTAGGGGGACTATCATCATCACAATCTGAAATTGTATTAGACCTATTTATAAGTGGGGAATGCCTTTGAGAAGTAAGTATACTTGATGTACTGGGTTGGTCCAGACGTCTAATAGGCCTAGGCCTACTTGCGTGGTCATCACTATCACTGACACATTCTATGTCATCATTGGGATTGTATTCTTCACCACTTCCAGATGAAAATTCTTCTGGAATTTCCTCTAATTCGGTGTCAATATCTGGGCCACTATCATCTTCAGAGTCAGACAAACCATATAATCATTCTCGTATCTTAATAGACCTACTCAGTTCACTCATAATGCACAATATTTACAACTATTTACAACAAACATTCACAGCACATATCTAAAAACACGCATAAAAGAATCACTAAATACTGAATTATATAAAAATGAACATAAATAATCGTAATTATAAAATAAAACTAACAATAAAACGAACGCATAACCAATGTAGCTACAAGACAACTAATGCTGTTGGTTACCGCCAGTCAGCTGTCAATGAACGGAAAACACATGTGTTTTCGTGAAACTGGAACATTACGAAAATGAAACGGCATAGAGGAATGATAAATATAACTATTCTGCTTTAGTTTAGTATAAAAAATAACAGGATCGGACTATAAATAGTGACGGTAGGGCGCGTTTATGAAACGACACGCTCCGTGTCGTTATCACTACACACGGGCGTAATAACGAGACGGACCGTGTCGTTATCACTTAGAGAGTTAAAAAAACCTTCTTGTACAGAACAATTTCTTTTTCAAATTGTTCTGTACAAGAAAGTTTTCTTTATTTTTGTTTTGTTTTTGTTTTTTATTTTTTTTATTTCTTTTTTAATTTTATTTACAAATATATAATATACAAATAAAAAAGGTTCACAACTTTAATCTTCGCTGCTACTATACAAAAGAGGCTTTTTGCAGGAGTGCAAAAAAAAATTAAATTTCTGTGATTTTCTAGTAGACCAATAAGTTTTGTAGTTATTTTTAAAATTTAGTCCCATATTTATAAGTAATGCAATGTAGGCTTTCATATCTTTCACAACTATATCTCGCCATCTACCAAGCCGTGAATAAGGAGACAAGGTACCAGCGTTTCTCTTACTGTCAATTTTTTTTATTAGCGTATAAGTTTGTTTCAGTGGTCATCATATTCCATACAAAATTCGTAAAAAACAAATAAAAATATTGGATTGGAGGACTGTTTCTTTGAGGCAAATTTCTTTCTCCTGGAGCCCTAACAGGAAATTGATTTATCAAGTCATTTTGGAGTTCAGGTGGATAAACCCTAAACCAATTACTTAGAGTAGGTGCAGTAGGGGGACTATCATCATCACTATCTGAAATTGTATTAGACCTATTTATAAGTGGGGAATGCCTTTGAGAAGTAAGTATACCTGATGTACTGGGTTGGTCCAGACGTCTAATAGGCCTAGGCCTACTTGCGTGGTCATCACTATCACTGACACATTCTATGTCATCATTGGGATTGTATTCTTCACCACTTCCAGATGAAAATTCTTCTGGAATTTCCTCTAATTCGGTGTAAATATCTGGGCCACTATCATCTTCAGAGTCAGACAAACCATATAAACATTCTCGTATCTTAATAGACCTACTCAGTTCACTCATAATGCACAATATTTACAACAAACATTCACAGCACATATCTAAAAACACGCATAAAAGAATCAGTAAATACTGAATTATATAAAAATTAACATAAGTAATCGTAATTATAAAATACAAATAAAATACAATTAACAAAAGAAAATAAATAACAATCACTAGGCCTAAACATACAAATAAATAATACCCTAATTTAAACAGTATATTATAAAATCTTAGCCATACAAAATAATTACGGATTTAAATTAGTAAAAAAAACCTTTAACAATGGTGCCTAACTATAATAAAATTTAAAGAACATAACAAATGAATAAACTACTTTAAGACTAATAACAATAAATTGCAACCTTAAAAAAAAATTTATGTATATATGGCTAGTCCTGAAATGAAAATCTGGGCAGTTCTTAGGCCTAGGCCTCATTAAACAGTTCTGCAACATTTTTTCTTCTTTTTTTTTTATATTTCACTTTTTTTCTCTTTTTAAATAATACGCCATCAAAACCCCCAGCTCAGCCGCCGGGAAACAAAATGGAACGCACTGACCTGAGGACTGAAGAATATAACCCTGAGAAGTAGAGAGGGCAGTGAGGGGCAGAGCTCGCTCAATCACATGGTCCCCAGGTCAGGCTTGCATTAGAGATGGTGGAACTCCGCCCGGACGACAGGCTGAGGGTCAAAACGTCCCACTCAAGGACCCTGGACTGCAAGGCCAAACCACCGCACATATTAAAAAACAGTACAGCCCCAACAACAAAAATACTACACATAACAACTAATAAATATAAGGGTGCATGATTTTGCAAAACTGAACATGAAGAGACAAACAAGAACATGAGTGGAGCAAACAAAACAGTGAAAGATTAATTTTAGGCTACAAAAAATTATGTTGGAAAATAAGATTTAAAACCAATTACAACTTAACAAATAATAAAAGACGTATGGAACTAAAAAAATGACAAACTGAAAACTAGGCTATAGAAACAGAAGCAATAGGTTATAAAATGAAAATCAAACTAAACAGATAGGCTAGGTTATTGTCAATGAACAAAAATATGGTAAATCGGTAACTCCAACTAAAAAAAGGCTCAACCAAACATTATACAGAACTACCATTGAATATAAAACAAGCTATAATAAAGCAATTAATGGTAAAATGGTAACATTGAGCACGTGGCTCGAACCTAGGTTAACAAATATCTAGACAAAGAATACAAAATTTAACAATGCCCTGAAAATGACAAATAAACCAGAATATTATTATTTAAACAAAGTATTTTCACCAAAAGGGTGATTAGATATTGGAAATTACAAAATGAACACTTACGTTTAAGGAGTCTCTATCCGGACATGTTAGACGATCGGCCGCTGAGAAACCAGTGGAAACCGGCCAACCGGACCGACGAGAGCTGGAACAAGGAACGAACGAGTCCGAGCCAACGGCCACCAAAGTGAGCAAATCGCCGGGCACGAGTGGTCTCAGGCAGCCCGGAAGACCACGACG
>JAQJVL010008062.1:0-21284 GCA_035578905.1 Stictocephala bisonia
ACACAAATGTGGCAAGCAATGAGACAACGATGAAGGAGGCCGACGTTTTTTTCCT
This sequence comes from Stictocephala bisonia, assembly GCA_035578905.1. Lineage (NCBI taxonomy): Eukaryota > Metazoa > Arthropoda > Insecta > Hemiptera > Membracidae > Stictocephala > Stictocephala bisonia. Next base: position 56 of record JAQJVL010008062.1, read on the forward strand.
TATAGGTGAATAGCATGTCTGCCTTCGATCTGAGACTTTGAAGGCAGGCGGCCGACCTGCCGGCGCACTACGTTTTTTCATTATGGCGATTAACATAGCTGCCTTCGAAAACGGAAACCGAAGGCAAATTACCCTACTTTAATTACAGACACTGTTTTTTCATTCTCATATTTTGAAAGTCACTTATGTTTGGGTATAATTTTATTTGCACATTGCTTAGAGGAACGGACTCACAAAAAATATATAAATAGTTAGAATGTGCAGTGCTGTTTCCTGTATAACATTTTTTAATAGGTGTTTAATTTTCAAAGCAAATAAACTGGATACCAGAAAATATTTATAACACTAAGTCTAGGCGATGCCACTGAGGATGCCACGTAACATTATGAGTGAAACGTCTGGTTACCATGTAAACATTTTATAAAACAACCGAAAAATATAGATTCTTGTTTTGGATATCACCAAAAATTGGCTTATGATAGTGATATGTTTAATTATAAAATACTGTAATAAAAATTATTTCAGTAAAAAAAACCAAGCTTAAAAGTAATTTCGTTTTTAAGTAAAACTGACATTATTTAATCTAGGTTTTACTGAGAGAAAGAAATAATTTCAAAATTAAGAGTAGGTAATTATTTGTGTAAAAATATATACCAAACTATCATGCAATATGCTGTAATAGGGCTCAGCCTGTTATATATCTGTATACCTTTATAGCAGTATACCTGAAATAAAATTGTTTAGTTATGTTGAGAACTGGTGTAATAAACACTAACTTTATTTTATCAACACCCATTATGATGATTGTATGCGGTCAAACTGATACCCAGAGTCGGCAGACATTGATTTGACTTTGAGATTGAAATTCCAACGTCAATCAAACAAATCAGGAACGTCGGGGATTCTAGTTGTCAAATAATATTTATAAAAATAAAAAGTAAAGCTTGTAAGGAACGTAAGTTTTATGGGGATGGAATGGAACGAAACGAAACGAGACGAGACGGGACGGGACGGGACGGGACGGGACGAGAAGGGACGGGACGGGACGGAACGGGACGGGACGGGACGGGACGGGAGGGGACGAGACGAGACGAGACGAAACATGGCTTTATTGAAAACTAAGTGTGCAAATGTGGAACAGAAAGGCTCTTTTATTTATTTGAGAAGTATGAAAAATACAAACCGCATGCAATGACCGACTGAAAAGAAACGCTTAATGATTTTATATATTGTATATTTTCATGAATATTTAAAATTTATTATTTCTTGCTGTGAAAATATTTTGAAGTAAGATCGATTTTTATGTGTGTAAAATGTAATGAAATTGTGAATTTAGCATCCAAGATCTATATTTCTATTGTCCTTTTATCTATGCTTTTATTACAGTAAAATGATAGTTGACACTTTAAAATAATAAAACCCAAAATTATAAGATTTATTGAAATATTTATATGAATATATCTTATAATTTAAAATGGTAACTAAAATTATTAATCTATAAAGCATATACTAAGCATTTTTACTAACAATAAACATTATTTTATAATAAATAGCTTAGAATCGTAACTCTTTATAAATTAAAACTAATCAACTCAGCCTCAATTATTTTCGATAAATTATATATGAATTCCAATGTACCAAAATCTTTATGAGTATATAAAATTATAATAGCAGGGACTTTATAAAGATTATGTTTGTAATATATTTAAAGGAATAATTTTCGTATTGAGAGTATTAATACATTTTTATAAAAAGGGGTAATTTTTATTGGCTAAATTTCCCTTTTAACTACACATACAAAAATGTGTAATTATATGGGACAACAGTACTGATAGTAAAAACATATTTATCTTCTACAAAAAATATATTTTAAGATAAATTGCCTTGTGCTTGTATTAAATTATGTATGGTCTAATCATAGTAACAGATGATTAAATAAAAATAATATAGTTGGATTGTACCCATATTAATGCAAAAAGTACTAAAAATGTATTACTTAAACTATTAAACATTTTATATTAAAAATAAATATTTCTATCAGGACGATTTTCTTTCATATACCTAGTAAAATATGCATGCAGTTAAACAAAATCTTGCAAAGTATATGAAAAAAAAACTTATATTACCAAATCTCAGTATATATGTTTTTCAACCTGCAATATTTGTCAAATTCAATATATAAGCTTAAAATATATTAACAGTAAATTTATTCAATTATGAGTGGGAATAAACTAAAAAATACTTATATATTTGTATACGGCAATAAATAAATTAAGTGAACTATTGAAATAAAATTGTTTATAACAGAAATTCTATTTATGATAAATTTCCTGTAAATTTAAAATTTTGATATATAAAAGTGAAAAACTGAAATAATTGTTGTCTTCAGAGTGAATGTAAAATAGATGACTATTGTAAACAAATGGTGTTGAAATGATGACAATTGTTAAAATATGGAACAATTTATATCATTATCAGTATACAACGTAACATATTTTAATCATGGATTTACCTAAATACAATTGCTTCTTTTTAATTGAGATAAAAACTAATTAACGAAAAAATTGGCAAGTTTCTAGTGCATCTAATGCTAAGCAGGTTGATTGACTAATAGTTATTGATTTATGTTAATAACGGTAGCTACTTTCTAGGTCTTTGTTCTAATCATAGCAACGGGTCATTTAATAAAACAGTAATGATAGGCTTAAATTACTATTACTGTTTATACCTATATTAATCTAAAATATTAATACCTATACCTATATTATTCTAAAATATTAATACCTATATTTATATTATTCTAAAATATTAATACCTATACCTATATTAATCTAAAATATTAATACCTATACCTATATTAATCTAAAATATTAATACCTATACCTATATTAATCTAAAATATTAATACCTATACCTATATTAATGTAAAATATTAATACCTATACCTATATTAATGTAAAATATTAATACCTATACCTATATTAATGTAAAATATTAATACCTATACCTATATTAATGTAAAATATTAATACCTATACCTATATTAATCTAAAATATTAATACCTATACCTATATCAATCTAAAATATTAATACCTATACCTATATTAATCTAAAATATTAATACCTATACCTATATTAATCTAAAATATTAATACCTATACCTATATTAATGTAAAATATTAATACCTATACCTATATTAATCTAAAATATTAATACCTATACCTATATTATTCTAAAATATTAATACCTATACCTATATTATTCTAAAATATAAATACCTATACCTATATTATTCTAAAATATTAATACCTATACCTATATTATTCTAAAATATTAATACCTATACCTATATTAATCTAAAATATTAATACCTATACCTATATTATTCTAAAATATTAATACCTATACCTATATTATTCTAAAATATTAATACCTATACCTATATTATTCTAAAATATTAATACCTATACCTATATTATTCTAAAATACTAATACCTATACCTATATTATTCTTAAATATTAATACCTATACCTATATTATTCTAAAATATTAATACCTATACCTATATTAATCTAAAATATTAATACCTATACCTATATTATTCTAAAATATTAATACCTATACCTATATTATTCTAAAATATTGATACCTATACCTATATTATTCTAAAATCTCCTACAAAATTACTACTCGGACTATGACATTTTCATATTAAAAATAAGTATTTCTTTCAGGACGGTATAGTATACCTAGTGAAGTTTTCCTACATTTAATTTTTACTTATTATCGTAAAATATTATTATGACGTAACAAAATTAAAATAATATGAAACAAAACACAAGTAAGTTTACTATTCATATGTTGTATGATGCTTATAAAAATATGACTAATATATTATCTAATGGAATAACAATATCAATATAACGCGTTAAAATTAATTTAACATTATTTATACTAATTAATTTATGCATATTATATTTAATTGATCACTTATATCGATATTTTAACAATTTATATGTTTGAATATAACGAATTGGTAGTTTAAAAAAACATTAATATACAAAGAGAATTTATAAAATTGTTAAACATAGGAAACGAAACTATTTTGGTGGTAAAGATCACTTATGGAGATGAAGTGAAATAGATTAAAAAAGAAAAAAAATACGACCATGTTAAGTTCAGTCAAACAGCTAAAAATTGATAATGGTGCGAATAAACTGCTTTATACCTTTTATTGATTACTAATTGCAGATCAAGTTAACAGCATAAACTATTTATAAAGCTTCTATAAAGAGTTAATGTTATAAATTACGTAAAATCTTTTTATAATATTAAAAAGAAAATTATTTATACAGTAACTAAACGCCCATTGGCATTGAATTTCTAGCACGTTAGTATAATAGGTTTTCCATGAGTTTCAAATGCATAAATATTTATTTGCAAATTCAATAGTGAAAATACGTGGCCCCTCATTTAATTGTTATACTAAACAAAGTTACTAAACTCAATTTTTATATTCTCAATCAGTAATGAAAAATTATTAGAGATCGTGCAGATAATGAAGTGAAGTAGTTGCTTTCCTTAATTACCAAGTTTAAATATTTGATAAATTATACTTAATGTCTGGTATTAATTTATTCTAATTTTCTTTGTTAGATTTTGGTATAGTTCCAAATTTGTTTTATTCCTAAACCTTATTGAAGACTAGTATGGATTATAATAATCAGCTTACATTAAAATGTACAACCAGCTAATTAATACGCTAAATAATACTATAACTAGGACCTATAAGATGGCCTGATATTTAAATTATTATAATATATTTATTTGAATAATCATGCTATTGCAAACATAAATAATATTATCTGTACATGCAATGTATCACTATAGCACTGATAAAATTGCAGAGGGTTATAAGCTACGTATTGTAATCAAAGCATTGCACTGTATTAGTTAAAATAAGTATCTATATTTGCCAACGATTAAATGTTTTAAGAAAACTAGTTAAACGAGGTGTAGTTCTACCTCAGTAGTTCACCACGATCCAAAAAGTAATGCATATATAATAATGGATATGTCGCTTTTATTTTGCATAGTATTTTACATGCTATTGAACTATATGTCTGGTTCTCAAGCCGGGTAGTACAAGTTTATCTAGTTTCTCAAGAAAGCCCTTTTAGACAGATGAAGGATGGTCTGCCACAGGGGTCTGGTCTTGCCTCTATTTTATTTCAACGTGTATACCGCTGACAACCAGTTGATAAAGTCTACAAAATGTATATATTCAGATTATATTAGCTTACCGACACGAGGACTTCGCAGCTACTGAAAAAACACTCACAAGTCACTTGTGGTCGTTAACAAAAGTTTTTAGAACGGAAGTAAGTTCTAATGCATAAGAAACCCGAAGTAGCCTGCTTCCACCTAGCAGCATCTCATAATAAGCTGCGTTAAATGTATAATAGCTTCTACCTATTATATAAGAACTATATTAGTTATATAATATGTGTCTCTGAATCATAAGTCTAATATAATTCGTAAATTTGACAGTGTGTGACGGAAGAAACTCATTTGAAATTTTGGAAACCCTTCTGATACTATAGGCCTACCATTATTTCGATTTCGTTTCGCAGTGTATTTGGATAAGGAAAATGGATTTACCAAGAGAAATAGGTACACGTACAATATTTGACATAAATATATGTTTCGCTTGTGGGAATTATCCTATTGGACCATGTAATGCGTAAGTATTTGGAAGTAGGGGTGTACCATGACCTCATACTAGAGTTGACATAATTAATTTCCATAACAGGTAGTTGATAAGTTCATAACTAGCTGTGATGTTCTAAGGTACTTGATATTTAAAGAGATTGAAATAAGAAAATTGGAAACTTATCTTCAAAATGTCTCCAAACCCACCACGAATTTTGTCTAGAGTTTTTACAATCTTCATCTTTATAAGAATACCAAAGACAACAATGTACTTGTGAAAAATACAATCAAAGTGATCTACCAGCTGTTGTGACACTAATAAAGCTTAATTCATAATCTTCTCGTCATCAGGTATATTAAAAATATGTCCATAAGCCATCAAAGAATGTTTTTGTAAGTTACATACTTAGCGATTACGTGTGTAGGATGGTAAAATGTAATCATTGACACTTTAAAAAGAATTATTTTCAATCAAGGTTTGTAAAAAACAGTAGGAATTGTGTTAAAACCTGTATTGATGTTATAAAATAAGGATTAATTAGGCTTAATATTCTAATAACATTTTAAATAACTCATAAAAGGTGAGGAAAATATATTGAAAAAGGAAAATATTATATATAGAAGAATCCTTAAGGAAAAAACTGTTATTTTCCTATTCAGATAATTCGTGTTATTAGTATGTAGTTAGTAGTTATATTTTAGCAATCATAAGCTGATAAACATATTGTTAATGAAATTTTGTAATATTTCCAGCAATATTTACCTATTTTTGTAGATAATTGTTTCTAGAACTAATGGTATAAACAGGAAAATGTCAAAATCATTGTTATTTATTTGCACTTATACAATGTTATTTTGGTTATATTTAAAATTGGTTAACATCGTATTAGGATATATAATCAAATGTGAAAAATATAGTTTTATTGTTTATTGAAGCACCGTAATGTAGTCTACCAATAAATAAATTAACCCAGAACTCTAAGATTGAAAATGTTTCATGTCAGTTTCTACTTGGATAGGAAATAGTTGGAGCGTTAAGAACCCAATACTCAATGAACTTCAGGAACCCTATAAATTGCATTTTGATAACCTCAGCTCTGAGTCTGCAGCTTTTAGTAATGATTTTTAAGAACTTAAGTTAATATATATTTGGAGACCAAAAGAAGTGTTTTACCTATACTGAAGATTACAACTTATTGTGAAAACTACTCATTTTAGAAATAATACTTCGTTATCAACCTTTAAGATGAATTATATTTACTTACAAGTAAACTCTTTGAAGTTCATTTGCAAGTAGTTAGTTATAGGTTGGTTGGTTAAAATTAAAAATTAAAATGTATATTAAATTTTTTAGAATCGACATAATTTTAATAACATTGCACAAACTTATATTATTACTGGAAACATAATAATTTTCATGTTGAATTTACTTTGTTTGATGATTAAATAAATATATTTTACAGGTAATGATTGTTGTACATCTTGAAATATTAGATAAAATTTTTTTTCCAAATAACCATACAATTTTGAATATTGTACATGGAAAAAATATATATGGCTGTCCGTGTGTACTTATTGGTCACAGAACAACATTAGAAGCAGCTAATTTGTAGATGAAAAAATATTTTTTCTCATAAAGGCGAGCTTTTAGATACAAATTTAAACATGAAAGTATATTTGGCTTCCCTGAAATATGAGGTATAATATAATTGATTATATAATGCAATGACACAATACGTGTGGTTAGGTGGGTGGATAAATGTCACAGTACGTGTAGGGTGGGTGAGCGGGTCAATTACATAGTACGTGAAGGGTGGGTGGTTGGGTTTGTGCCATACTACGTGTATGCGTGGGATGGTGGGTATGGTTTTTAGATACTGTCGATGCCTTTATACAAACCCATAACTGTTCGAATTACCCATAAAACATACAATTAATTAGATATGTGCTTATTGTTGATTTGTGAATGGATAAGTTAGATGAAGACACTGACCATGCACTTATCTTCTCGTCACATTCTATACTTTAAGAAGAGTTAGGGCTAAATGAGGATTTAGGATTAAATGTTTTGTTTGATAATTGTTTAAACCAATTTTAATGATCATAATATTAAAAACCATGTTTTGCACGTTCATCGTTTTTTATTTTACAAATGGTTTCACGCTAATGGATGAATTAGATAAGGAAATAATGAAACTGATATAGCTACACTTTCCTTAAATAGAAGAGGCAAGAAGGTGTTAGCAGAAAAAATACAAAAATAAAAATATATCTTGACAGAACTTGACATGATCCGATTTAGTACATACATTTATAATGGTGACGCATTTGGGAGCGTTACTATAGATGGTGTGGTATCTTAGATATTGATACATGTTAATGACTACATGGAAAATGCAATTACATATGGATGATTCGTGGGTTTGGTGTAAGATACATATATATTTAATATAACCTAGTGGTGTTTTGGCTGTTAATCAATTTCCGGTTCAAGGTGTAAAATAAATAAAAGTTACTTTTGTAGCAAGCTCAGTTATCTGTAGAAAGTTATAAAGTTCAACTTTATTTGTTTGTTGTTTTTAATAATGATATATTTACAGTCAATATTAGCTTTAAATAATTCAATATTTTTTCAAATATAGATTAGAAAGAGCCACGAATGGTGTGTGCAGAATTACTCTTGGAATTTCTAAATTCAATAAATTTAATGAAGTGTACGTTTGAACAGAAATATATTATAAATATAATAAAACATGTTTAAACAAGCAAAACGGCCACTTTCCAAAGTATTTGTCAGTCAAAACGTAACTTCTCTACCTCAAAACAAATAGACCAAAATAATGAACACCTTGCTATTATTTTAGCATGACTTTAAACCAATAACATAATACGTGAGTTAACTTCTTAATACGACCTTAACAATGAATTTTTCATAACAGAATTATCAGGATATAATAAAATTGAAATACAAAACAAAAACTACTAAATATCTTGAAGTTGAATAATAAAAAATAACTTGAATACGACCAAAGTAGAGGTAAAGTTTTATGTAAGAGTATTTTTTGTTGTTTTTAAGTACAACTTAGATTACAGTTTTGTGAATTCTCGGAAATAATATATTAAGTTTATTTAAATAATATCATGATATAATAATTTATATAGGATTTACTTCTACGATATATTTGAATTAAACATATTTTTAAATAAAAAGCATTGCTGCAATTTCCTGTAGTAAGTACTATTAATTATTCATCTCTAAGACGCCGATCGTAAAGAAATGGGTTGAATATGATGAGTGAATGAGTGTAGATGAACGAGTGTAGTCATTGTTACTGTCTGAGTTCGACTTAGCTCAGAAAGAAGTATTCATTAATATCCCAATAGCCAGGGCATTAATATCCCAATATTTATAGGACCTACAGTTTTACGTGGGATCCGAACCACGTAGTTTTGGTCTGATTTTCAGCTAACTGACAAGTTTGACACTTAGTTCTCTTCCCTACACAACACCCGAACCTTGACTACCATTCAACACGGACACTCCAGACTTCTCTTGTAGTGTTCACGGAGATGACAACCATTGAGCGGACGCCATGTCGGTATTAAGAGAACCGAGCATGGAACCTATCACCTACAATCTCCCAAACACTTTGTCCCCAAGTAGCTGGGTTACAGCACTGCGCCACCAGTGACGAGTTGAAGGATTAATAATTACGAAACAATGTTTTATTATGTATACACCAATAATATTCGTTACTGTCAAATATTACATCTACTAATTAAATTTCGATTAAATATTTTTACTGATAAATTATAAAATAATATTCATATGTGTCTCTCATTTTAAAATAATTTAAAGCCTTAAATATTTTAAAATTACGATTTTCTTTATTAAAATCGTTAGTGATTAATACATACAAGTAAATATAAACACAAATTTGATGGAATAATAGTACTAATAGATATATAAATGCAATATTAATACACACGTGACTATGGAGGAAATTTTGTACTCTATACTTTTCTGCAGAAGAAAATAACAAAACATAATAAATGTGAGTTTTGATAAAAATATTTTTTAGTATTGTTCTGTAATAGTTATCTTCATGAGCACATGTTTTGCAAAATACCATTTCCTTATGCAAACTGTGTAGTTTTAAATAGATTTATAACCAATTTATAGCCAACCTTATAGATATATGAATGTTACATTTAAACGTATAACACGTGTATAAGTTCAGCAAAGTCTGAGTGTTAGACTAACAAGTAGGCTACGTACAATAATTATTTAATGATTTTTGAAAGTTGCCATGAGTTGTAGTTTACGTGTATAAGTTCAGCAATATACGAGAGTTACAATTAAATCTAGATTATGGGTGTCAATTAATCAAAGTCTGACTGTAACATTACCATGATTATTTAAACATTCTTTTATAATTTAATTATTAATATTCAGCTGTTAAAGAAAAACAAAAGAAATGAACACGTTTAAATTGGTAGTAACGCAAGTAATTTTAGTGATCTAATATAAATAAATGTAATATTGTAAACTAACGCTATACAGTTAATATAATATTTGTTGTAACCAAAAGTAAGTCACATATCGAGGCCGAAATCCGAGGTGTATTGAGTGCATCGAGAGACGGGGACGACACGTGAAGCGTGCAGGGGAGTTACCTAGTTTAATCTGATCAATTTTAGATAATAGGTACAGTTAAAATATATTGAAATTTTTGCGATTGTTTGCATAAAATACTACTTGTGTTATTTCATAATTTTAATAAAGACAGAACAAATTCATCATAATTATTGTAAATCACTTTACAAGGGATCTATTTTTGTGTTTGTTTTGTAAACATTTCAATTAATTATACTTGCATGAATATTTATTTGTCAAACATTATTGTATAGAAGGTAAACTATGCATAGGAATACTGGGGACGGCGAGTGTTTGAATGAAGTTGAAACAACGCAGACAAGCCACCCATTTATTCATGAGGCCAGACACTCTATTCTCGCCCAAACAACCTGCCGCATTACTCATTTTGATTTATAGCTTATGTTTGCTGTGTTACCTCAATTTTCTCTACACTTCTTTGGTGGACATATATATTCGTCAGATTACCATTTAAGGTAAAATAAGTATAATTTATGTCACGATTAAAAAAGTACTAATTTTTTTTGATTATGATAAAATACAAGAATATCCTACTTTTCAATTAATTTCAAATAAATCCTTTTCCTCAAATGTTGATATTTGAAGTTTCAAAGAATGAACTATTGTAAGCATAGTCGTAATTTTGATGGTTCGATACAATCCTTAGTAAAACCAACATTTTAAAATGTTCTAAAGAGTCGTTAAATAAAAAATAAAATAATTAAATAATAATAAAATGTCAATGAGTTAATTTGAGGCTCTTAAAATATTAACTATACAACTACAAACAGACAATTAGTAATTTTTTATCTATTGGGAAAAAAATAATAATAGGCCTAATTTTTTGAATATACGAAACACATTAGAGATATTATGATATTGTTTAAAGAAATAATTTTTGGTAATTCACAATTTACAAATATTTAATAAATTATCATAATGTATTATATTTTACAATAATAAACTTGTATGATTACACCCCATATTTGGATTTATATGAATATTTTATTTAATAATCTAAACAGGGGTTATGTAAGTTACTTGTACCACCGTACATGTATGGGAGGGCAGGTGGGTTAGTACCACCGTACGTGTATGGGAGGGGAGGTGGGTTAGTACCACCGTACGTGTATGGGTGGGCGGGTGGGTTAGTATCACCATACGTGTATGGGAGGGCAGGTGGTTTAGTACCACTGTACGTGTATGGGAGGGCAGGTGGGTTAGTACCACCGTACGTGTATGGGAGGGCAGGTGGGTTAGTACCACAGTACGTGTATGGGAGGGCGGGTGGGTTAGTACCACCGTACGTGTATGGGAGGGCAGGTGGGTTAGCACCACCGTACGTGTATGGGTGGGTGGGTGGGTTAGTACTACCGTACGTGTATGGGAGGGCAGGTGTGTTAGTACCACTGTACGTGTATGGGAGGGCCGGTGGTTACTAACCCATCCACCCTCCCATACGTGTACGGTGGTACAAGTAACTTACATAACCCCTGTTTAGATTATTAAATAAAATATTCATATAAATCCAAATATGGGGTGTACTTGTAACAAATTAAAAGAATTTATTGTTGTCAATAAACTATTAAGTAGTTTTACATGTATTTACAAAACTATTTTTAAAAAGAAAACAATTAAAATTATTATAATGGTACGTTAATTTTTGATCTGTATGAAAGCACGCATTCTGGTAGAAAACCTGCTGAAAGTGTTTATGGTGTTATTATATAAAACAAAATTGTTTCATACGTCACTAAAAAGATGATTTTTCAAAGTAGATAGTCAAATGTGGACTATGTTAGAAACCTTCTAATATTAGTTATTCTTCATAAAATAATTCATTTCCTTTAAACTGTTTTTGTTTTAAATGGTGATTATTAGTGGCTGAATAATTTTGAATATGAATCTTAAATTATAAATCTTCTTTGTAAAATGTTCTTTAAATTGCGCCCAATTAAAATTCACATCGCTTCAAACTTAACCTTTTACATTTGTATGATGGTTTCACATAAGATACAATAAACATGGCAATATTGAGTTTCATTCAAATGAAAATAAATACTTTGTTCATTATTTAGTGTTATTATTAAGATATTTTATAATGGCCCCATTGAGAGAACACAGTGTTAGTAATAACAGAACTATAAGTAAAACTTATCACTTACAATTTCCTTCACACTTTGTCCCCAAGTATCTGAGAGTCATGAGAAAGCATTGTGTTCTTCAAGGATACACTATTTGATAATGAGAGCTAATTAAGGTCCATTGTGCGTAATTCGTCTTGTGCTTTTAACTAAATATTATAATTAACTATTCAGCTATTAGTTCTGTACGCGCTATATTAACAGCATACAATAAGTGAATATTAACCTTACGTAGTGACATTATAATACTGAACAAAAACGAATTAAGTTCTGTATTAATATCACTTATAAATAAAATATCACGGTTTATTGATTTAATAACTCGCTCGTCAGCAATATTCTACTAGTAGCACGCAAGCAAGCGTGTCCTCCATTGTTCAATCAATAATTCATAGAAACATCATTCGGGTACCTTTCCTCCTAGGTACACTAGTGTATTATTCTTTACTTGTTTATATTTTAGAAACCCTACCCTCTGATGTATATAGAAGTGTAAAATATCATAATATGACATAACTTTTGTTTTTATGGATTGCTCATCTCTTTTTAATTATTTTAGTTCCTTGTTAACCAAATAATATTTTTACCACTGCCATGATTAATATCAATAAAAGTGATAAGTTTTGTTAGTACAAGGGGTATTGTAACAAACAAAATAAGATGTAAGGTACAATGATAAAGCTGGTATGACCACCCGAGGCATGTCACCCAGGAAATTGGATAAACATTACGACAGTATCACCACTGCAATATCTATATGTGTATTCCTTTTCGCTGTATGTTCTTTTAAGGCTTTAAGGTATACTTCGATCAACTAACCATATTATTTCATATTTTTTAAGTCACGTAGCCTATTACAATAAAAACAAATGTTAGTGCAATGTAATATTAAATGTCCTTGATTACTCAATTTATTTATCCCTTTATGTAAGAATCGTCAACAAGCTTGTATGAACAAAAGATCATATTTATCACTTCCATTAAAAAGACCAAAAATAAAATCACTTTTTATAAACATATATATTTGGAGCCTATGGTAAATTAAATTGTATTATCTTACTGACAAAAATATAACTTGTATTAGATTATTTGGAAATTCTCTATATACTAGGCCTATATGATATGTACAGTCGTTTGTTCACATTTCATAGAAAGTCCGATATAAAGGACATTTTAAATAAACCTTTATGTCCAGGAATAATGTCCATCGCAGTATAATTTTTCAAACAGTAACTGTAGACACGTCATATTTGTATGGCAAAATAAATAATTATGGCGATTCTTAGGGAAAATATAACAAAACCAATTATAACAGCATTTAAGAACGTTTCCCAAATAAATAATGATTAAGAAACAAAATGTACATAAAACTGTTCTTTAAGTTATATCAAAAACACTCGAAGACTACAAATTGTTCGTTAGAAAAAGAAAAAAAAACATTTATTTGTCAACTTTAAGCCTTTCAATATTCAGTAACTACTTTCTATTGACTTCATAGTCACTGAAATGTATTCAATATTATTTGAAAACATAATTATAAGATAACATCATAATATTTAACTATGTATGTATGAAATTTACTTAAGTATTCAATTGAAAACATGCATTTGTTAATTTGTTTTCGTAAGAGGGCTACGTGAACTTTTAACAATATAATAATTTTAAATGGACTATTGTTTTATTATTGTTTTCAATGTAGTTATAAGTAGTTTTGTCATAAAAACCACTCATTGCCGTATCAATAAATTTATGACTCATGTTGAATCTAGTCCATATTATAACACACATATCACTCACATAACACTCAAATTCACTGTACTGGCATAGTAATCGTATTAACTGGCCACGTGTTGATTCTGTAATGTCCAATCGGTAGATTGATCACACATGTAAGATTATAGATCGTAATTGGTATAATAATCTCACATCAAACTCCACTCGATAAATACAAAACACGTGTAAAATTATCGATTATTATCGTAGCACTCATCTGGTTCCCAATTTCGCTCGACTGGCATTGGGATCGAGTTAACTTGACATGTGCCACTTTAATATTGTCAGGTCGATAGATCGACACATATGCAAGATTATCGATTGCTATCAGAACACTTATCTGATATTCAACTCAGCTCTACGGCATTTCACTTGATTCACTTGTTATGTGCTGCTTCAATTTTGTCTAGTAGATAAATCGATTACACATCTAGGATTATCGATTTTAATCAGAAAACTCACCTGATATCCAACTGAGCTGTATGGCATTACAAAGTGTTAATCTAGAGGGTGCTGATTCAATGTTGTCTAATCGATAGGTCGATCACAAGTGTAGAACTATCGATTCTTATTGGAACATGCATATGATATCTAACTCCACTGTATTGGCATTGTAACGTATTAACATGGCGTGTGCCGCTTCGATGTGTATTTATCTATAGCACATTTGGACAGGTAGAAAAAACTCATTTCTTCTATAAGTGTTGCCTACTAACTGTTAGTATAAAAATATGTTGTAGCCAAGCAACTTGTGGGCAAACTATTTTGGGCATTATAGGGCAACATATTTGATCTCAATCATATTAATACCAACTGGATGTTGGCGAAATAGTCACCATCAGCGTGGACACTACCACAGAGGTATGTGTGTCCAGGCAGGGTGGTTGGGGGTTAATATAACTAGGGACCAACCTTATCGGTTATCGATTAATCAGAATAAACACATAAAATTTCCATATATAGATCTTATATAGTTACATCTGAGATATTCCTTTTAAATATGTTATTGCAAAAAACTTCCAATGAACTCTAAGCACAAGTATTTTTCTTATTGCGCTTGAAGATGCGATGTTTGTAAAAAGTTAATAGGATTAAAACGATAATAGCTTTTTGTTAAAATGTTTTGGGTATATTAAACAAATACTTATGGTTGAATATAAGGTAGTACATTTAAAATTAATTAATAAAAAGTGAATAATCAACCCAAAATAGAACATCTTTTCAATAGTATAATGTTTTAACAAACCTCTCAGCTTGTTTTAATAAATTATATAAAATAAATTATACTGAATTTTACTATGATTTTTTATATAATATGATAAATATTTGTATAATTTCCATTTAGTCTTTGTTTGATTATCTTACCCTCGAATATTAAAACTAATATTATTATTACATGTACAAAAATTTACAACACGTAAGTGATTTAAAATAAATTTGTTATTTATAATTTATAGACTAGTATATAATTTGACAAAGCTTTACCAGAGCACTTGTGTTTTTAAGGCGTATTTGACACTGAAAAAAAAACAACTAAAAATAAATGAAAATTCATACATATCAACTGGATATCATTTAAGATTGACCAGTAACTTTATCATGTGACAAAAGTTACTATTTTGTCATGATAAAATATTAAAAATTGTTTAAAATGGTAAAAATCAAATGTAATTTAACATCTCAGCGAACAAATATTTTGTTCTTTTTATTATTATGTTCCCCTAAATATACGAATTTGTAACTTAGTAGAATAAATTTTAAACGTGTGGTAACTCATAACTGAACGTTGGTAATGATCAGTAAAATAAAAGACAGCTCCAAATAACAGATAATTACTAAACTGTACGTTTATAACAAAAGCAAACTTAACAAGGTTTCGAATTTCAGTAAGCGAGAAGTAAGATATTTATATGTACGGCATAGAGAAACACGTACTCTGAAGTGTTTTGTGCTTGCATTATATGTGAAATATTGTTTGATCCTAAGGTTTGAATGAGGGATTGTTTTGGTTTATTCTCTAGAATGTTACTGGCATTCATATCAGTAATGTATTACAACAAGTATTGATGGACCATTTTACCTTGATGGAAGAAATATTATGTATTTTAAAAGGGAATATATTTGTCTTAATAATCAGCGTTTTATATAATTTATTTAAAATATTTATACCTATATTTAATACCCTAAAAGATAGGTAAATCATTTTAGTTTGGCTCTAAGACTGAAAATTTAATTAATGTATTAGGTAAATTTATTAGACTTGCCATTAGCAGTAGATTACAGTAACTCAACATATTATTTTACATTTGTTTACTCTATATAATACATCACGTTTATCGTTTCTATGCTTTATATTTTTGCCATCTGAATACCAATTCTATAAATTCAAATCTTATAAAGTATTTATAATACGTAATATTATAAATATTCTAAAAATATAAATAACATACCTTACTTGTTACTTTTAATTTTCATCAATACAGTAGTATTGACCCTTCCACCCACCCACACACGTACGGTATGAAATTATCCCTTCCACTCACTCAAACACATATGTTGGTATTGTACGTGTTTTTTACAAAGAATTTCTGCCATAAAAATAAAGAATTGTTTATAAATTACTTGGTTTTCACTGTTAACTGACCTGAAATACGAATCCAGCTAAAAAGAGCTCGTAGCTGACTACGTGTGAGAACTAATTTAACAAAGACCCAAGTTTAAACAATTTGGAGCTTTGTCAAGCGTTCAATAGACTTCTTCATTTCTCCTTGAATTAATTATACGTTATTTGTGTTAAACAAAAAAATAAATAAAATACTACAGATAAATTTTACTTTTAATAAATGACTAAATAGTACTGACTAAATATTTACCATTACATAACACAGTGAAAATGTATGAATGTAGGGGTATTTAAAAGATAACAGAGAGAGGAGTGAACCCGTAGTGTTTACGTACTAGTGTAAGTACTACTACCACTATTAGATTTTAATTTTGTTGTTTTTTTAAATGTTTGTTATTAATAAACTGAGGGTAATTATAAGCAACCAATCTATATTCACTGTGCAATGAAGTATCTTGCCATGCTTTTTATGTGAGGATGAAACATTAAATGGCCGCATATATCTGGTGGTTATTCCATCTTTTGGCCAGTGTTTAGAGAAATAGACCCACTTAAAGAATGTAAGTGCTAAACAATATTTAATGAGTATTGTTGTTTTCTGCATTAACTTGCTATGAGTTTTTTTTTTAATTCAATTTCCTAAAATAAAATGTTCTTTCTTTCCCAATCTGTTGGAATATGATAATGTTATATTCAATTTAAAAATACTGTAAGAGAAAATTACTTGTTGTATAAAATAATACCCTGAACATTTAAAACCAAATACTGTATTTAAGTAAAACTGAAATTGTTTATTGTAAAACTAGATTATTTTAGAGGAGAAATAATAATTCAATGAATTACAAATTCAGAATTAAATTCCTAAAAATATATACTACGATATACTGTTATGTTATATACTAGTGTTATTCCATAATTTAATATTCACTATTACACAATTATACAAGAATTTAACACTAAATGGTATTATTTTGGTCAAATAAAGATTGTTAGATTATTGTTTTGAATTAAAATAAAATAAACAATGTTTAATTTTGACTTGATTAGAAAGTTAGGGGAAACGCCCCAAAACCTCCTTGCTGGCTTCCATAATTGATCATGAGTGCTACTGAAGATAGTCAGTCATCTTGCTACCCAAGTGGATCACAGGTGTTACTTAAGCTGCTCGCGGATGGTTGCTCTAGTTGATCACGGGTGCTACAGAAGCTTCTCATGGTTGGCCTATATGATCACGTCTCCTGCACAAGTTGATCATGAGTGCTACTCAAGCTGCTCGCGGATGG
Organism: Stictocephala bisonia; assembly: GCA_035578905.1. Classification (NCBI taxonomy): domain Eukaryota; kingdom Metazoa; phylum Arthropoda; class Insecta; order Hemiptera; family Membracidae; genus Stictocephala; species Stictocephala bisonia. The sequence continues at coordinate 18,251 of JAQJVL010008062.1, forward strand.
TTGCCCTAGTTGATCACGGGTGCTACAGAAGCTTCTCATGGTTGGCCTATATGATCACGTCTCCTGCACAAGTTGATCATGTGTGCTACTCAAGATGCTCGCGGATGGTTGCCCTAGTTGATCACAGGTGCTACCCAAGCTCTTCATGAATGGTTGCCCTAGATGATCACGTCTGCTGCACAAGTTGATCACAGGTGCTACCCAAGCTCCTCATAGATGGTTGCCCTAGATGATCACGTCTGCTGCACAAGTTGATCACGGGTGCTACTGAAGCTGCTCGCGGATGGTTGCCCTAGTTGATCACGGGTGCTACAGAAGCTTCTCATGGATGGTTGCCCTAGACGATCACGTCTGCTGCACAAGTTGATCACGGGTGCTACTCAAGCTCCTCATGGATGGTTGCCTTAGTTGATCACGGGTGCTACAGAAGCTCATCATGGATGGTTGCCCTAGATGATCACGTCTGCTGCACAAGTAGATCACGGGTGCTACCCAAGCTCCTCATGGATAGTTGCTCTAGATGATCACGTCTACTGCACAAGTTGATCATGGGTGCTTCTCAAGCTGTTCACGGATGGTTGCCCTAGTTGATCACGGGTGCTACTCAAGCTCCTCATGGATGGTTGCCCTAGATGACCACGTCTGCTGCACAAGTTGATCATGGGTGTTGATTCACACCTATTATGACGATTCGTATGCTTATTGGCGATGGTCCTACTGATTTCCCAAAGCCAGAAGACATTTATTTGACGCAGGAACCTTCCTGACTATTAATTGGGAATTTAACGTCAAACACTCAAGCCATACGTTTGTTAGATCATATCTATAAACAATTATGTTCACTCGGGGAATAGGCCTTTACATTCTCTAACTGATAAAAAAATACTGTTTTATAATTTTATATTGTATAACCCTGCTTTATGTCACGCAAAAAGGTTTCATTATTTTGGAAGACTCTAACAGTTTACTTGCCCATCAAAACTTATTATGTTTGGAAAGCAGAGAAGAGCCTTTTCAGGCCAAACAATGATTAGTACATATAAAAATAAAAAGTTTAGGAAATATATTTCTAAAGGAATGTATATACAGAATTATGAGAGTGTTAAAATTCTTTATATTCCATGATTTTTTTACTTATTTTTAAAACATACCCACCACTGAGAACTTAGTCTGTATTGACTTAATTAATAGTCTATATATATATATATATATATATATATATATATATATATATATTATTATAAACATTTTTAAACGCCGACAATATAGGCATATTAATGAAATACACTAAAAACTAAACTTTTCAATATTTTGGAAAACAATTTGTGCTAGCACATGTAATTTAATTATACTGCTAGCTTCTGCAGTCGCATTTTATCATGAAGTCGTGAGTCAAGTTGCCACGAACCGAAACCAATCTAACATAATGTCACTCTAAGATTGCCGAACTGTATCATCAAATGAGGCAACAAAATATGATTCTAAAGCAAGTATAAACCCCGAAAATAGCAGTGAGGGCCATGGTTTGAGTAAAACGGAGAATCAATTTAAATACATGGGAATAAAAAAGACGTTAAATAATAATACAACGACAATATGTGCAACCAATACACCATTGTTGTCTATCACTAAAATCAAAGAAAGACAAGTTTATTAGCTTTCAGCCAAGCTAAATATAATTATTCAGATTATAAGCTAGATATTTTCAGATTAAACCAACAGATAAAAATAATGTACTATTAGTTTGCTTATAGAGAATAACAACTAAAAAGTCTAGAAATTTTTAATAGAAGTTGAGATTTAAATTTATATCTGTTATATGACCAAGCCCAAAGTACCATTTCATAGATATACTGATCAAATTAATAACAAGAAGTAAGTAAAAAAATCATAATTTATTTTCCAACCAACTTCAGCTTTTTAACAAAGTTTATCACATACTTTAGTTGAATATATTAATTCAAGTAAAGTTACTGTATTATAGAATTTTAATTATTTACCACAGTATTATGTAGTTCAGCTGGGATCACTCACTTAATGGCTGAATATTTCAATAAAATCATTGTTACCAACACATTTAATTTTTTGTGTAACATTTTATTCTAATACTTTGAGCTTAAGTACTGAAGTACATTTTTAGCGTTGCCACTTTGCATAATCCCTTAAGTAGACAATAAGTGATGGTTTTAGACTCACTTTTCTGGCCTCTGATTGGTCGAGAGCGGTCACGTGACTTGTCCAAGATGGCGGCGCAGTGGTACCAACCCCCCGTGGGAATTTTCCCTTCCAAAATTTCCCTCCAGTTTCCCAAATTTCCCTCACATTTCCCACATCATACTATATAAAATGCACTTTTTTCAAGATGGCGGCCTTTCCCTTGTTATACTATATAAAATACACTCCTATCCTTTTCCCCGTTATACTATATAAAATGTAAAAAGATGGCGGTCTTTTATATATATGTACTATAATAAATGCACTTTTAAACTTCGATTATTACCGTCAGCTACCTTCGTACGCTCTTAGCCTACGATATACGCGTCGGCTGCTGGTCTGGCGCGCATGTGCGGGGACTTGTGCTCGGTGGACAAGCGCGTTACGTCACCACTCATACAGCGGCTGCGAAACTCGGGTATAGGACTCCAGGCGCCAGACTGGTTTTCCTGTCGCAACACTCAAGATTGCCCTTGACGGGCATGCGCCAATGTGTGCCGCGCTCTACTCCCTCCCTACCTACCACAAGTAATCTTTCTCACACGTACTGTTAGCCTACCTATTTAAATAAATTTTGAATTTAATTGTTCTGAATGTTTAATAAATACACTGTTAACGTGCGCTCTTACCAATACACCTTTTAATTAAATATATGTTTAAAAAACGAAGACGCTACCCGCAATACACCTTTTAATTAATTATATGTTTAAAAATGAAGGCGCTACCTGCAATACACGTTTTTAATTAATTATTTATACAAAAATGAAGGGGCAATTCTTTTTATTTTATCTGTTTATAATTTGTAATACACTGTTAGCCT